>JABUQX010048868.1:55000-57500 GCA_015478945.1 Trachelipus rathkii | reverse complement strand
CTGATTTACTGCTTTAAGGTATGTAATGTTAATAAATATATGAGTTAAAGCAGTAAAACATAGGAGTTAAAGCAGTAAAGCAGTAAAACAAAAGCATACTAATCCCTTTTGTTGCTAGGTAACACCTCTATTGATTTACTGATTTACTGCTTTAAGGTATGTAATGTTAATAAATATATGAGTTAAAGCAGTAAAACATATGAGTTAAAGCAGTAAAGCAGTAAAACAAAAGCATACTAATCCCTCTGTTGCTAGGTAACACCTCTATTGATTTACTGATTTACTGCTTTAAGGTATGTAATGTTAATAAATATATGAGTTAAAGCAGTAAAACATATGAGTTAAAGCAGTAAAGCAGTAAACAAAAGCATACTAATCCCTTTGTTGCTAGGTAACACCTCTATTGATTTACTGATTTACTGCTTTAAGGTATGTAATGTTAATGTTTTTAATAAAATTTCGTACAATTGTAGTAAAATAAAATGTTTATATATCAGACACTCTGGTTTTTTTCTTTTTACATGCAATTTTTAAAAATTTATAAATTAAAAAGTATTAAGTAAAAAATATAAAAGAAAAAATAATGTTAATAAATATATGAGTTAAAACAGTAAATCAGCAAAGCAGTAAAACAAAGCCTTACTATTCCCCCTGATGCTAGGTAACACCTCTATTGATTTACTGTTTTACTGCTTTAAGGGCTGTAAAGTAAATGTTTTTAATAAAAAATGTTTAAGTATGAAGTAAAAATGAATGACTCATAGTATATTTGAAAAGAAATTTTTGAATAGTTTACATTGATATCACAACTATGAAATATGTGTTAAATAATAATAGGTCTGTAATGAGTTACAGTTTTAGGATCGCGAAAATGTTTTTAATAAAAATGTTTAAGTATGAAATAAAAATGAATGACTCATAGTATATATATATTTTTCGTTCGCGCGGTAATATTGCGCCTGCGGGCGCACGCGGCGGGCGGGTACGCGGAAATATTGCGCCTGCGGGCGCACGCGGCGGCGGGAACGCGGGAACGCGGCAGGCGGGAACGCGGCGGGGTGTCCCTGTGGTCTGTCGGGCGGGCTGGTATGATCTAGTATAAATCTGGAGAATTAATTATTAAGGCCTGTTAGAGATGCTAGAAAAAGGAAGCGTCCTAGCAACTTATAATACACACCATTCGAATCCTCATACCTTATAACATAGGGGTAGACACCAATATTAGGGCTATTCTATGATCAGGGTAGGCTAGAAAAAGTTAACTCATACTAGGATGCATCCTAGCAACTTGTAATATACACCAATCGAATCCTCATACCTTATAACCTAGGGGTAGACACCAATATTAGGGCTATTCTAGGCTCAGGGGTTGGGAACCATCAAAGATAATTCATCAATATAGGTGGTATCAAAGATGACGTCATCAAAGATGAGTCATCAAAGATGAACCATCAAAGCTAAGGTATCAAAGTTGAGGCATCAAAATTGAGCCATCAAAGTTGAGGCATTAAAATATCGAGTGTGTGAGTGTAAGCGTATCTGTGTGAGTGGGCGCCATGTAGGTGGGAGTGGCGTTCATATGAGTGTAAGTGCGTATAAGCGTCATAGTATGTATGTAAGTGTAAGTGCAAGTGTCTATGGTGAGTGTAAGTGTGTATAAGTGTCTATGGCGAGTGTAAGTGCGTATAAGTGTCATAGTGTATGTATGTATGTAAGTGTAAGTGTCTATGGTGAGTGTAAGTGGGTATAAGGTCTATAGTGGTGTAGATGTGTGCATCTGTGTGTATGTGTGTGTGTGTGTGTGTGTGTGTGTGTGTGTGTGTGCTGTGTGTGTGTGCGTGCAAGCGTAAGCGTGAGTGCATCCGTGTGAGTGCAAGTTAAACACCCCGCGTGAGTATTATATCTAGTTAAAATTTGATATACATATATATTATTATTATATTTTCAATCATTAGTTTTTTTGCATCATTTTTAGAAGTTTGTATTTTTTCTTTTTTATTAATATTATTATATAAAGAGATATATATATATACATTATATATATATATATATATATATATATATATATATATATATATATATATATATATATATATATATATATATATATATATATATATATATATATATATAAGTGTTAGAAAAAGACTAACTCATAGTAGGAAGCATCCTAGCAACTTGTAATATACACCAATCGATTCCTCATACCTTATAACCTAGGGGTAGACACCAATATTAGGGCTATTCTAGGCTCAGGGGAGGCTAGAAAAGGCTTGAAAAAAGTGGCACTCAGTTGGCACTATTGGCACTCATTGGCACTCACTGGCACTCACTTGGCACTCACCTGGCACTCATCTGGCACTCATCTAATACTCATAGAACACTAATAGAACACTCCTAGACACTCCTTACGGTGATTGGGAACCATCAAAGTTGAACCATCAATAAATCTGAGTCATCAAAGCTGAACCATCAATAATGCTGAGTCATCAAAGATGGC
>JABUQX010048868.1:12500-45000 GCA_015478945.1 Trachelipus rathkii | reverse complement strand
GGAAAATGAGGAGACCATTATGTTATATGACCATATGATACCAACATCTATACCCGCCCCACATACCCGGACAGATATAGTAGTAAATAAAAAGAAAAAAAAATGTCTAATAAAGATTTTAATAAGTAGTGATAACAGAGTAACACTATATGAAAGGGAAAGGGAAATAAAATATGTAAGTTTGAAGTATGATATAAGAAGAATATTGGGGATGGAGAACATCGAATTATGCCGATATTTATTGGATCAACAGGAGTAGTAAAGAGAACTACGATTACATATACAAACAACTACCCAACATCATGATTAAAGATATGGTCATGGATGTGATAAGAAAGAGCCTGGCAATTAATTTAAGACTCGTGCTGGGGAGTACCTGAAAATCCTTTCTGTCAAAGATCTAATTCTTAGACCTGAATGAAGTATTAAAACCCCCTAAATAGAGAGAAACAATATATATATATATATATATATATATATATATATATATATATATATATATATATATATATATATATATATATATATATATATATATATATATGTATATATATATCGTTTTTAAGTATATTTTTAGTGCAAAATATAAATATATATATGTATATATTATTATTATTATATATATATATATATATTATTATATTATATTACATATATATGTTATTATATATATATATATTATATATTATATATATATATATTATATATATATATTGAAGAACTATATATATATATATATATATATTATATATTATTATTATATATATATATATATATTATTATTATTATTATTATATATATTATATTATTATATATATATATATATTATTATATGCATTTGCTTTGAACATATCGAAGAATCTTTTAAGGCAAAATGATAAATGTATGCTATATATTATATATATAGCATATATATATGATTATATATATATATATATATATATATATATATATATATATATTATTATTATTATTAAGTAATTTTTAATAAATATATATTATATTATATATATATATATACGTGATAGGTGTATGTCAGCCCCACGTATGGTAAACTCCAAAATTTCCAGATCCAAATGCAAGGCTAAAATTTACCGATTCAAGACGTTTGAAAGTGTGCAAGTTAAATAAAGTTGGAATATAGAATGATGAGTTGTGTTCCAGATTTTCCTGTATAGTACGTGTAAGAATGAGCATAGCTATTAAGTCTGGGGTCAGATAGTTTGACAGTTAATAGATGAGACTTTGTGGAAGAACGAGGCACAGGATTTTTCCTCAAAGGAGGAAGTTTGAGACTGGGAAGTTCAGTAGAACAGTATCGGCTGAAATGACTATTGTGTATTGTGAATCAACTGTTTGTCTTTAGGAAGAGATTGGAGAGGTAGTCATTGAGAAAGGGAGAGTAAATAAAGTGATGTAAATTAAATAAAGAATAGCTGGGTTCGTGAAGCGTACTCCATTCATGGACGAACCGAATCAATATGCGGAGCATGGAAGCAGGGTTGCTTAATCAAGTCCAATTCTCTTCAGAAAAACCTCTCTTTCTCTCTCTCTCTCTCTCTCTCTCTCTCTCTCTCTCTCTCTCTCTCTCTCTCTCTCTCTCTCTCTCTCTCTCTCTCTCTCTACTGATTCAGCAATTCACTATGTAACGCATTTTTTTCTTTGGGCAACAACTATAATTTCCTATTTTCTTATACCTAGAAGGTAGGGAAAATGGTTAATATCCCCTCCAAACTCTGATTTTGTGACCAGGATATATGATATTTCACAAATTTACCAATTCCAATATAAAAAATTGGTAAATATAGTCATTCTCGGTTGTACAAAGAAGAAAAAAACAACATATAGTTCAAAAGTAACATTTATTTATTCCTAGTTTAGACATCAGAGACCTCAAAATGTTTAGAAGTGAGAGGTTTTTCTGGATACGCTTATACGGTTAGTTGCTTTGACGGATCAACACACAAATAGTGTCTCCAATCATGTTTTCGTTGTATGATCCTTGGTAGCGGCGTTCAAAGTCCAGAATGCTCCTCTGAGTATTCCCCTATGTTCTCTTTAAATTTAGCATGATGAGCATCAACGATATGGACTTGAGGGACATCCTGCAGTTCATTTTGTCGTAGTTCCTGACCAAGGTATCAACAAGCCCCTCATAGTTTTCGACCTTATGATTCCCAAGGAAGCCACGAACCACTGCAACAAAGCTGTTCTAAGCTGCTTTTTCTGTCCTAGTCAGCTTCGGGAATTCCTTGAAGTCTATGATCTTTTTTTATTTGTGGTCCGACGAAGACACCGGCTTTGATTTTTTCCTCAGACAGCTCAGGAAAGAATCCTTGCAGGTAGATGAAGGATGAAGACTCCTTATCTAGAGTTGTGACAAACTGTGAAGAACACAACGTATCTCCACTTTAACAGCTACTAGAAGGCTGATGAACTAATCAACTAACTATATTGATACTTGAGCTTACGCTCTCTGTATTCATTTCGTCATCTAAGTTGCCAGAACGTTCAAGAAATAAAAATATGTCGTGTATTTAAAAAGAACATTAGTTTTCTCTGAAATGCAAATAGATCAGTTTGCAAACAGTGATGTCAAGGTTACAAAAGCAAAGTTTGAAAGGAATAATATTATTTTTCTTTCCTTTCTACTCAGAAAGAATTAGGAAATAATGCTTTCAAAGCAAAGACCCCCAAAAAATTCTTTTTTTTTGTTGCATAGTGAATTATCAAATCACATACAAAAATATTGATAGTCAATGACAAATTATGCATTTTTTTTCTTTTTTATTTTTTTATGTATTTCTCTTTATATCATAAATAACATGATGTTTTCATATCATAAATCTCGTCTTATGTTTTTCTTTTGCTTATTATTATTATTATTTGTGATAGGGATTCAAATATAGTAAGCAGTATAGTATCATAAAGTTTTATAATGTCGCAAATGCAAATAGTATCATAAACTTTTATAATGTTATATAGACATATAAATGTCTATATGTGGGTGCAAAGACATATAAATGTATATATCTGGGGGCAAAGACATATATATATATATATATATATATATATATATATATATATATATATATATATATATATATCTATATATCTATATATATATATATATATATATATATATATATATATATATATATATATATATATATATATATATATATATATATATATATATGAAATGGTGGTAAATAAAAAAAATTATGACGTCTGACTTTTAATAAATATATTTTACTTAAAACTTCTTTAACTTATTAGGAATTATTTGTAGTAGATAAATTAATTAGTATAATAAATAAATAAATAAATAAATAAATAAATAAATAAATAAATAAATAAATAAATAAATATCTTAACTACCTTCTATCTATCTATCTATCTTCTATCTATCTATCTATCTATCTATCTATCTATCTATCTATCTATCTATCTATCTATCTTTTTAATAATTTGCCTGATTTTCTATTTAAATAATTACCTATCTATGTATATATGTGTTTATGATCGTGAGTGTTTATATTTAGTAACTTATCTTATAGAACTTTTCTTTTATTATTAAATTTTTGCTTTTAAATCGTGACGAAGCAAAAGATGAGAGATTTACATTTTTGTTGTTGTTATTGTTAATTAATGATAGAATAAAGAAAAGGAAAAAATAGAGAAGAAATGTAATGGAAGAAAATAAAGTGTGTGTGATATCATGTTGGGGTTGTCAAACTTGTCTGAGGTACAATGATGTTATTTATTAATCATGTTTAGTATTATAATTTGTAAATTAACACCTTATATGAATAAATTATCTTTTTATAAACATCACGGGGATATGTGAGAAATATTTTTATTATGCTAAAAATAGTAACTGACTGTTAACTGACTAGTAGCTAATAACTAGCATCTAACTGACTACTTTTTCACCAAAAATTTATTATCTATAGAGAACGTATTTTTTTTTATATGTCAAAGGCTTAAAAAAAAGTTGACGAGCCTGATTGTTAAGCAGAAGTATAAAAACTGATTGTCATAGTTTCCAAGAAAGTGTAATGCAGAGTTTACTTTTTTTGAATACTTAACCTTGCTTGTCCTTGTTTGTTCTAAGGATTGTTTTAAAGAAACCTTTCTTCCGACATTCATATAGGTAATTAAGATTTGTTAATTTTTATTTTATAGAAATTTAATTACGAACTAAAAAAGGTTAAGCATTATTTTTTATTTTGAACATAACCGTCTTCCAAATTATGTTGAAGGTTTGTCAGTAGCTGTTAACAAATTGTATCGTATATTCCTTTTTGAGAGAAAAGTTGACATTTTTTATCATATTGGGTGAATAAAACTTATCTAACTCAATCTGCTAGAATCAAATGATAGAAAAAGTTAATAATTGCTCTATTTTCTTCAATTTCAAACTTTCTTTCTCTTTCTTTAATTTTCTGATAGGCACCAAACCTGGGCGAGGTCCTTTTCAAGGAGGGAACATTTTATTACTAATCCTTTTCTTTATTAACCAATCCAAGTCAACTGTACTCAATACCAAACGGAATAGTATGTTAAATTTTTGTTGACAAATTGCAGCTATTCAATTAATTTTAGATCTGACAGTGATCAAGTTCCATCTCAGAACTCGAGCGGCAGTTTTTGTTCGATTAGCGTGTGGAAATGCTTCGAATTTCAATACAACCGAATATATAAAAGATTTTTGAGGTGAATATGTTATGCATGTGAGAAGGAATTACCTGTTGTACGTGTTGGCTGTGTTTTCAGTGGTATGTAAGTATTGAAATTGGTGTATGATACGATAAACGTAAATAAATGGTGGATTATGCATAATAGCGGGTAATTATTTATAAATCACAGTTTATATGATAAATGTAATGAATTACTTTATATTTCATCAAATTTATAACATTTACTTTTTCTTTAAACATTCCTATTTACCTCATCACTCATGACAAAAGTTTGTGTGCCACGCATTTATTATATATTTAATATACTATACATTATAGATATTAATCAATTTTTTATATTTACTGTATTATATATATAATTATATAATATATATATATAGTTATGTATATATATAGTATGTATAATATATATATATATATATATATATCGTAGTATATATATTATATAATATTATATTATAGTAAGAATCGAAAAAGAATTTATATACCGGTATATATATATTATATATTATAGGTATATAGTAGCGTATTATATATATATATATAATATATATAGGTAAGAGTTATAGTATATATATAATATATTATAATATATATCGTATTACTTTAAAACAGTCTAAAGAGATAAGTAAGGTATTTATATAGTAACAATATATTGAATAAATTCTAATTATATATAGATATAGTATAGTATGGATTATATATACTACTACGGATAGTATAATATATTAATACTTATATTATATATATATATATATATATTATATATAATAATCATATATAATAGTATATATATTTATATATATATATATATATATATAGTTATATATGAGGAATGATGGGGACCCTAGCACTATACCTGACTCAATTTCGGCAACGAGAGATAGGGGACTTGCTTAAAAAAAAAAAAAAAAAAAAAAAAAAAAAAAAAAAAAAAAAAAAAAAAAAAATGCTTCAAATTATTTTCAAGACTAATCGGGAGAAAACTGGACAAAAGAATTTTCAAGAATATTTGGTAATTTTAATATATATAATATAGTATATATATTATATATATATAATATAGTATAATATATATAAGTATATATATAATAGTATTACGATGGGTATTATAATCATTATATATAATATATATATAATTAAGTAATATATATATTTTAATATAATAGTATATATAATTAGTATATAGTATATATATAATATATTACTATATAGTAAGTGAGTATATATATATATATATATATTTATATATATATAGTATGTTGATATATATTATCTTTTCAAATTAATAGGCTATTAATAAATAACGGCGGTGGATATATCATATATCTATATAGTAGATTAGTATATAGACTATAAAGGTATATGAATTATTTAGTATATAGTAGCTGCAGGTATAGTAGTTATATACCTATATAGTAGGTATATTTATTATATATTTGTATACTCATATACATTCTACTATATACTATATATAGTATTGAGTGACATGTAATGTGACAGTCTTCATGCCCGCATGACATTCGCAGTAAACTGCATCCTGGCATGCCGCACATGCGGCGAACCAAATCTATCTGGAACATCCCGCGTCCGCATCCGAGCATCCGCATTATATTTATCAAGGATGTCGGGATGTTGATAGTACATTATTCTAATATCTAAAGTCCTAACATATATCTAAAGTCTTTCATCATTGCCTATATGTGGATTATAGTAGGTAGTAGTATAGCTAATAGTAGCGTGATGAGGATTAGCTCAGTGTTACTACAAGGAGCGGTAGTAAGAGCTAATGAGTGATATCGGGTCAGTATAGTATATATATATATGATGTGTAAGTATACCCATATACGTAGATTATATATATATATGGGTGCGTATATATATATATATATAGATATATACTATACTATAATATATATAATATGATAGTATAGTTATAGATATAGTAAATATATATATACAGGGTCTATATATATAATATATTAGTAGTATAGTATGTCATGCGATTACCTTATTCTGAATATCTAATAGTCCGTAACATATTCTAAATCTTTCATCATTTATTTGTCAGTGAAAGAGGGCTGACTTTGTGTGTTCAATTTATAAAGTAAGCATTCAAACTAATTTGATGTTGTTTGCAGTGTGTTCGGTAAAGTGAGCGACAATTGTATCTATTTAATGCTCAGCAAACTAAACTAGGTATTCGACTGTCTGGCGAGAAGCAGAAAAACTTTTCATATTTTTGAAGCAGTAATTATCGCTCATAAATAAATTTTTAATGTAATTAGCAAACGAATCGATGCATTGGTCAGAGATAGAGCCAGAGAAAAATAATTTTTTGTATGACACTTTATTGATAATCTTTGATTAAATTGACGGTATATCTGGTCAGATTCCCGAAGTTCTTATGACTCTGTACTTTCTTCCGCTTCTTCCTTTAACCTTTATTAAAACTCAACGACTCTTTCTCTCTCTCTTCTCAATTTTTCTCTCTCTCTCTGTCTCTCAATCTTTCTCTCTTATTTCTGTCTCTATTATTTCTCTTCTCTCCTCCATCTCAACCTTCAATATCGTCTCGTCTCTCTCGGCTCTCTCGCTCTCTCTCTCTCTAAGGTGAGGGAGATTTAATTCAGCGTATGAGTAATATACTATTATAAAATCATATATAGCTAATCAGTTGTATGATAGTATATATATATTGTTATAAAAAAATAGCAACAAATGTGTATGATTCTTTATTGTATTAGTTATATATATATAGGTATATATATAATTAGTATATAATTATACTGTTTATGTTATAGATATAAATGATAGTAGATATCTAGTATAGATATATAATTAATACAGTATGAGTACATATATAGTAGCTAAAGGAATTTGGATAATTGCATAGTAGTAGTAGGCTATATTAGTATTAGTAATTATTAGTAGAGGTATGTATTATATTCTAATGGTAGTTATTATATATATTAGTATGATATAATTCATTATAAGAATACGATATAGATAGTAGTGTATGTTACGGATTATATAGGATAAGTATCTATAATAGTACAGTATATAGTATAATATAGAACCTGGATATATATCCTATATATATATAGTAGAGTAATATAGTATATATTTCATCGTAATTAGGTTGGGATTTTTTTGGATATTTTTGAGAAAAAAAATCGAAATATGGAATTTTGATTTTTTTGAGATTTTTTGGATTTTTGGGAATGGCGTGACGTCAGCGGGAGCGCGAAATTAAATTGTAACAAACTTTTTTTTAAGTTCGATAAGAGTATTATTTAACGCCTAAGGCGCCTATATCTGGTTAAAAAGATCTTAAGATTGAGGGCTTATAGTCTATGGAACAATGGGTAACGCGCAAACTAATAAGAAGTGTTTATTTGTGTAGATCCATGATATATATCGGTACAGGCGTTTGCAGAGAAATAAAAGAAACATGGCTTTGTAGGAGACGGATGATTTTTGTTGACATTTTTATAGGTAGAAAAATTTAGAACAGAGTAGCCTTGCTGGCTATGATATATTATTTAGTATCTCTGAGATTATTTTAATTGTCTATTGAAATAATAAAAGACAAATTTTAAAATAGAGCTCTGAGATACAAATATAGATAGAGCATGATATGAAAAGATAAGGAAGAGGAAAAAAATCAAAATAAAGGTCAAAAATCGTGGATTTTTTGGCAAAATAAATCAAGTGACTAAAGAATTCAGATGGAAGAATCAAATTTATTTTTTCCGTGTGCCATCCTTGTGTATATATAAATATATATATATAGTATATATAAGTATATACTGAAAGGTGATATAGGTATAGTATATACTATACGGGTGGTGTAGATAGGGTATATACTATAGTATGTATATAATGGTATAGATATTAACGTATATATAGTATAGTAGTCATATAGTGATATATAGTATGATATAGGTATAAATATATAGTACTATATAAGATATATATATAGTAATATATATATATATAGTATACGTATAAGTACTTGTGTGCTTAACATCACATCAGGATGAAAGACAGGGTGATAAATAATTAGCAGTTGGATATGGGAGAAAGAGGAGGATTGTTTGAGAAAGTGTATGTTGATGATGTAATTTTAGAGGTGAGTATAGTATTATTTATAAGAGGGATTTAGTTTTAGGAGAGGTATGGAGAACAGGTGGAGAAACGTGAGTAGGACGGGAGTTGGGTACTAGAGGTGGAGGGGGAGTGGAGATGGATTTTAAGGAGGAAGTATGGTGAAGAGGTAGTAAGGGTAAATGTGGTAAAGTATAAAGGGTGGAGTGTAAGTCAGAGGTATAATGCGGTGTGCCATAGTTCGGGTATGTGATGCAGTTAGAATTGTGATTGAGTTAGCGTGAGTATTGTAATGGACGAGAAGTAGGTTATGTTGAAGGAGTAATAAGGATATTGTGAGCGAAAGTGTAGAGGATGTATAGATATGGTGGGAGAATATGAATTACGTAGGAGAGAATTTATTAAGATAGTGAGAAGCAAATAAAGGGTGTGTGACGAGAGTGCGTAAGAGAGTGCAAAAGAGTGATTAGTTTGTAGCGAATAGTATTTGTATAATTGGATCTTTCTCTCGATATGCGAGCTTGGGGGAGTAAGGGAAAGTATAATTAGTGTTAAGAATGGGTTGTTCATATATATGGAGAGGAAGGGCGAGGAATAGGAGAGCGCACAGCGATTCACGAGGCAACGAACTGGCGACGAATATATATTAGGATAGGAGGAAGAGTAGATTGTGAGGAGAGGTGTGGGGAGTATTTTAGTGGATTAATAGATCATAGGAGGGTGGGTAGGGGAACTGCTAGGATAGGGGTGAGGATGTGGAAGAGTGTATATATATATAGTATATATAGATAGTGGGGTGGAGAAGAGATTGAATACATAATGGGAGTGAATAAATTAGGGCTTGATATAGGTTAATAACAGGGTAAGATTACGCTAAGTATGGATGGTGTGAGAATGAAATGTTGGCAGCAGGGAAGGTATCAGTATGGGTTGGAGGTATGGTGAGATAGTTTAATTCAATACTACATTATTGGACGGTAGCCATAGTAGGATGAGCTGCGTTTTCTATTGGACAACGGTGGTTTGCTGGGCGAAACTGCGCTAGGCGCATATTTGTGTTTATCATTGAGTCATCAGGGACGGTAAAGGTGTGTTCGAGACCTTGATATTGGTCTCTGGAGCATTATTTTAGCTATATATGAGGTCTCTATTAGTTTTATTATGTGAGTTAAGGGAGATTGTGTTAGGAGAATATATGATTGTAGAAGAGTATAGAGGTTTTAACGTGGGGGAGTAGTATAGGGGAAGCACTAAGGAGGATTTAGGTATGAAGTGGAGAGGGTAGGTGTGGCTCAAAATAGTGTTTTCACATATAAGAATGCTATGATAGGAAGTAATAGTATTGGAGTAAGGTAATAAGTGTTGGATGTTATTTTTTAGATTTAGAGGATAATATATGTATGATGTGAATAGGGGGTGATACTGTGGTAGTGTAGTTGGATGAGAAAATTGAGGGTGGGGGGTAATTTAGGGTGGAAAGGTATTACGTAGCTTTATTATGGATAATTAAGTCTGAATGTGTTAGTGAATAAGAGTAGTTAGAGGGGGAGTGTGGGATTGTTTAGGTAGCAGGGTGTGTGGATGAGGGGGGTGTGTAAAATGTCGCCGTGGCTTATTCAAATTTGTTATTAGGAGAGTGGTTTTAGCAGGGTATGGGGTGAGCAGAGAGGAGAGGGAGGGGAGGGGGTGGAATTGATGATTGGGAATGATAGAGGGAAGTGAACATGATATTGTTTGCGGATGATTGCGTAGTGGCAAGAGCGGAAGGGCTGAGGGTATTTGGTGAGGGATAGTTTGAGAGGTGTGTGCAAAGGGGCTTAAAATAATCAGGTAAGAGTAAGTGTTAGTGTTTGAGGAGGAGGAAGTGAGGAGGGGGAGGGTTAGAGGTTAGAGTAGGGGGGGTGTATTGGAAGAAGTAAAGATTTTAGATATTTAGGGATGGAGTTGGGTAGGGGGGGGGATGAAGGAGAGATAGAATAGATAAGGTGAGGATGAGGGCGTTAGTGGTTGAGATTGAAATATGGGAAAGGGGGGGATCTATCACGGAAGTTAAGATAAGTATGTTTGAAATTTATTAAGCGGTGTTGTATGGGTGTGAAACGTGGGGGTTGAATGCTTGGGTCCAGGAAAAGTTGGAAGTATTTGAGATAGAAGGGTTTGAGAGGGTTTGTGGGGGTTAGCAAGGGAGGGTTAGATGGGTGTGAGGGAGGTTGGTGTTGGAGGTAATGAGTCCTGGGTGGGAGAGCGGGAAGGGATGTTAGCTGTATGGCATTTGTGAGAATGGAGGAGAGAGAGTGGTTAGAAGAGTTTGGGAGGCGGGGGGGATAGGAAGGAGACCAAGAAAGAGGTGGATGGATGGAATAAAGGAGATGATGGAGGAGGGAGGGATGGGGGAGAGAGGGTGGGTGTTGGGGCGAGTAGAGGGTATTTGGTGCTGTTTGAGGGCGGATGAGGGGGGCTGTGATGAGGAGGTGTAGCACCATACGCTCCAGCGGGAAAAGTGTATGTATAAGTATGATAATTAATAATATATATATATTTATTATTTTATTATATATATATTTATATATATATATTTATATTATATATATATATATATATATTTATATTTATAGTATATATATTTATATATTAGGAGAGAGGAGAGAGAGAGAGAGAGAGGAGAGAGAAGAGAGAGAGAGAGTTTTTGATATATTTGCGTTTCTATAATTATTTAGGGGGCTCGAGCGCGGCGGACAGAGAGGGGGACGAAGTCCGTCGTCCCCGGGAAGGCCAGAGCCGATCATGATTTTGCTGTGCTCCCTATGTATTCTTTGGTTTAATAATAAAAGTAATTGAATATTTAAATACAATATTATATTACAAGGCTTTTTTTATTATTATTTATTATAATATATTATATATTTATTTTATACTATATACTATTTATATATATTATATTATACTATATTTTTATAATATAATTCTATATATATTATATATATATTTATTATTTATTATTTTTCGGTAGAATAAAAAGAAGATATTAAAAATTTTTCGTTATACAGTTAAGCAAAGGATGTTGAAATTTGCAGCTTGCCAGAGGTGTATATAGACAAGTTTATTAATGATTTATTTTTTTTTAATGAATTTTATTATTTCATTTGATTTTTTAATTTCATATATTTAATCTAAGGTATGGTCAAAATAACTTTTTGAAAGTGTCCTGATTTTTCGCCACTCTCTTATTATTACATATAATATTATATATATAATATATATTATTATTTTTAATTATTTTATAATTATATAATATATAATTTTTATATAATCATTATAATATCTATATACTTTATATATATAATAGTAATATATATATTCCACATTTAATCAAATATCTGAAATTATATTATTATATTATATATATTATATTATATATATTTATTAATATATATATATATATCTATATTATATTTATATATATATATATATAATATATATATGAATTGTTCATATCTGGAAATTGTTTCTAGTAACGTTTAATAGATTATATGTGTTATTTTAATATATGAAAGGTATATTTTATTTAAATTATAGATATTTAAGAAGGTGAGGTAATGGAGGTGTGCGCAAGGGTAAAATTATGTATTAAACAACTCTTGTGTGGAGTTCTCAATTATTACAACTGGTATCATATGTATTTTTTTATAATTCACTGATAAATAGCATTATATCAAAGCTTATTGTAGGATTGATTAGGAAGAATCTCTCTTATCTATAGACTTTTGAGAAATAATTACCGAATTATTGAAGTAAAATTGTCATTTCTTTGAGAATTTAAATTCTTTGGATATCTGATTGGTAATTGAATTTGAGGAGGATCATAGCAGATTGTTGTGGTCGATGAAATGCGGAGAGAGAGGAGTGAGATCGATGCGTGGACATAGGAGGAATAATATTTCTTGTGATTGAAGAAGATAGAATATATTATTATAGAAATTTTTCTACCTTTTTATTTGATAGAAGTAATTAATTCTGAAACTTTAGTTATTTTTGACATAGATAAAATATTTGGTGTGAATTATTTTGTCTTCCTATATTTAGACTATTATTATGAAATTATTGAGTGGGTATAAAGATAATAGATATTCTATTTATATCTTTTGTCTTTATTTAATAAAAGTTTATTTATCTTGTTTGATGATTTTTTTTTTTTATTTCTATAGTTACACACAGTATTGCTGTACAATTGTTTGCAGATAAGTAATGCCCTCATTTATTGGTTGTTTATGTGTGCGCGTATTAATTATTTATATAATACTATATAGATAATAGATATCTCTTAAAAATGAATATATGATATATTATATATTATATTCTTCTAATTTTAATATATTAATTATATTATATTTTTATATATATATATATATTATTATTATAATATATATTATATATATTATATGATATATATTATATTCATATTATATATTCTAATATAAATTATCTTATAAATATATATATATATATATCATATTTATATTATATCTATGTATATCTTATGTACTTAATACACGTTAGGTATATTTAGGTTGGTAGTTAGTGGCGTTACTTAAGGTAAGGTTTAGATTATAGGATTGGTTGGCTTATTTAAAGGTTAGGATTCGCTCGGTTACGCGATAAAGAAAAACGCATACCGTAGTATAGAAACGTTCGAGAAGCTCATGAATAGCAAGTGGTCTTTTTTGTTTTTTTTTTGTGTTTTTAAGAGTTATCTTCTTTTAGTACTAGTTTATTGTTTTTTTACTATCTCAATATTATGTAGTATATATTATCTTCGTTTAATAAAGATACTATAAACTTATTGTTATTGACCAATATAATTAAATAACTATATTATGTTTTATCATAATTAATTAACAATTGTGAATATTTTAAAAATATTCTTAAATTGTTTTATTTATATTTAAAATGAAGATTAATTATAACTATATACCTATATATATATTTAATAATATTATTTATGATAATAATATTAGAATTACAACATAACTTTAAATTATTTTATAAACTTTATTATTATACTTAGTAAATGAGAATGCAAATCAATATATATCTTAGAACATTAGAAATAAAGTGATTTTGAAAGTCCGCATCTTACACATTAGGGCTCTATTCTTAAATCATAGTTTTTCCGCCGAGCCAAACCAGTCATTTCACTAAACTAGCAAATGTTCATTCTATTAGTGAATGGAATCGAGTACGAACCTGGGAATCCAACTAAGCCTGAGGAGCTTTTGTCGAGAACAATCAAAGTCTAACAAGGATCGATAACTGGAGTCTAATATACTCATCCCCGGCCAAATTCTTGAAGCACCATGGGACTTGTCAATAGCATAGTTGGCATTAATTAGTTTACACTATAAAGATTATTTCGCCCAAGAAGATAACATATATTTCATACGATAGAAATAGAGCTTGCTCGTGAGTTGTTTAATTTTTTGATACCGGGTTTTCTACTGATCACAATACTTGGGGTATTTTCTCGCTTCCAATCTCATGATAAGTCTAACTTCGTTATAACATTTTATTAGTTATATGTTCTGAAATATTGGATTCATGGATAAGTTGCTGTGATTGGTATCAGTTTTTTTTGATAGTAGTATTTAGGTGGCATTTATAGGGTTGTTGTTTTATATTATTATAATAATATATATAATATAATTATATATTTATATATATCTATTATATATTATTATATATATTTATTATATATCTATTATAAATTATATATTATATTTATTACTATATATATATAATATAAATAAGTATATAATATTTTATTTATATAATATTATTATATATATATTATATATTATATATATATAATTATAATATAAAGTGAAAAAAATAAACGTGTGAATTTAGTATTATTATAAATCCCCATAAGTATTACAAAAGATAAATTTAAAAAACCTAACGTAACTATATACTATTTACGATGAAGGACATACAGCTCTCTCACGCATTCAGGTCGTTATAAATCTTACAATATAATTATAGATAATTATTAGTTACACATTGCGTTTGGCTCTTAGGATTATCGGGTGTGGTTTATGATAGTGGTGTAGTTTTGTGATATAAAAAATACAATGATTGGTTATTAGAGAAATATGTAGAGAGAAGAATAGTAACAAGATTGTTGAAGTACAGCCTGTGCTTCCAGTCATTGAGTCACGTTAGACCATTTTAAGAAGGTTGTTTGCTTGTTGCTTCAAGTTTTATGATATATAAGGGACTTTCAATATTGTTATTATTGTGAGCGTTCTATAGAGGGAGAATAATCCAAGCTGATTATTGTAATAGAACTTAGCATGGACTTTGTATATTGACTATACTGTTTTAGGAATAGGATGATGATCGTTCGCTTCGATAGTTTGTGAATAGATGATAAGAAGGCCTGTTGGTGTCTTTCACGAGACCTGTATTTGGACACATTGCTATATGGCATCTGAGTCAATGTTTGTGTCATCACATATATGATCAATGATATACGTTGGCTCATTCACAACTCTGTACATATTATATTTCAGAGTATCTATACCCTCTCAAAAGTTCGCTTAGACTCTGCTATGTGTTGTTAACATTACTGATCGTGGACCTAACATATTGCGCACTAATTGTTAAAAGTTTAGAATAATCATGAAGAATGGTGTCGTGGGAGTATGAAATGTTGGTTATGTTTATAAAAGTAAGCCTATGTCAACATGTAATTCTGCGTTCTCTTTATATTTTATCGCAACTGTTGGATTTGAATATGCAGACTATTAATATCAGCTTTGACTTATTAATTCACTCTTTCTTAATATTCTGGGTCTAGTATCTAAGCCTGTATACATATTTCACATGATAAAGATCATATAGAAGAACATCAGATAGGATCATCAGCACTATGCAGTGGCATCGAATTGATCTGTACAAGATAATTACAATTCATAGATCAAATGCATATCCTATCCCGCTAGATTATCGATACATCCTTTATCACATTACATAACTGAACATATTAATACGATATATTTTTATTAATCTTAGATTAGTTCATCTAATATCTTCATTTAATAAACTCTCTGTTATATATTTATTGAATAATTGATACGTGTTTCGAATCATCTATATCCGCGGTTATACTTCAAAATTAAATTTTTATTCATATATTAATGTATAACATATTTAACAAATTTAATTACTATCTATTTATTGATCGAGATCTATATACCTTAATTTTTTTCGTTTTTAAATATACACACTTATATATACGAGAATCTCTACTCTTTAGAGAATTAGGCTACACAATGGTCGAGGTAGGATAATCGATCCTCTTTGTGAGCTTAATAAAAGGTAAATCTTAATTGTCTCATATGTGTCTAAGCATTTATATTGATCTTTATATCTTACTCTTGAATTCTCATATGCTTTCATTCTGACGTCTGATGGGTGTTTTCATATAATGATTATAATACAGTAGTATAAACTGATCAACATACCTATGATCTAATATTAGTTAATAATGTCTAACTCAGTATAGCTACTATTCAAGTACAGTATCAGCTATACTATTTATATCTCTCCATAGTCTCTTATCAGACATACTTTGATTTAATTTGAGATACCAGTACACCTATTTACTTGAATAACTGACATAATATCTACATATGATACGTGTACCATCTCTTATTCTATCATATCATAAGTATATATATAAAGAAAAATTATCTGTCCCTTATATTCTCATACCGGTGTCCTATATTACTTCATTCCGAACATAATATAATCCATATAAATTGTTTATATACATCAAGATAATACTCATATATGAGTTATTCCAGCTGCTCAAACCATATCCTTATTAACATCATAGTGTAGGATACGTAGCTTATATATTAATCAAGATAACTTTGTGTATGAGATTCTTAGTTATACTACTTCTAACATTAATACTCACTAATTCATTCTCGTGTTAAATCCCTGTCTTATTTACTTCTCATATATATGTTAATTATATTATTTTATTCAAACAGTACCTCTTTCGTTCTTCTACTCTTTTATACATAAAATCCGCTATCGCTAAATGTCGTCTAGTATATAGTTCTCTCTCAATTCTGATTGTCTTAATCTATACAAGTACCTTCTATGGGACTTTCGCAGTGATTTTCTAGATAATATTATATCTTGTACATGACTATAAATCAGTTTTATTCGTTGTTTACGAATTAAACGTAAATGGTGGTTAATAATAATAAGACGTAATATCTATTTATGTAAAATAATAGACACTCAAAGACTTTAATCATAATTTATTTTGCTAATTGTACTATTTCTACACTGATATTGCAATCTACTGCTATACTTCTATGTGAATAATTGTAACTAATTTCTTTCATAACCCGATGCGCATGAGTGCTGAGATCTGTTCAGATTTAACGCGAATTTAAGCGATAACCTCACTTAGTGTACCTTGTCCTTATCTCAGTCTTGTCTATATTATATACTATATAGATCTCCTATAATCTACATTTGACACATTTATTTTCAATTTATACAAACTTTAGTAGTCTATTTTACATGTACTTGTATCATATATCAATTTATTCTTAATATCTTACATATTAATTCATGATAAGATAAATATATACTATGAACTCTCATATTTATTATTCTACAATATATCACTCTGCACTATAATGATAGTAAGAGTGCTTTCTCTAATTATTTCATTGATAATTATTCATATATTTTTAAATATGCAACTCTTTATGGGTGATTTGCCAGATTAATTAATTGCCCAATGTAAAACTTAATTCATATCTTCTTCGACTCTTTGATTTTAATTGCTTATTTATTCATTTATCTTTAATATTTATTATATAAATCTATAAATGGAAGTCTTTCCTTGCTTGGTCAATCAAGGAAGACTAAATAGAGGGATAAAAGAAGTATCTTAATATTACAATTTAAATCACTAAAAATCACTCTCACTTCTGTAGAAATGTGGGAGCGTTATCTGGTTCTTGCTATCCTATATCATGTGTGTCTGTGTCTGTTTGTGAGACGTATTGTATAGGCTCTGATAGAATTCTGCGACGGTTGTATGCAACTCAAGATATTGGTAGTGTTGTGTGTACCACACGCGCACTGCGCGGTATACTAGATAGATAATTATGTTTGATATTAACAGTAGGTTTTCATGAGTTAGCGTGAGTAAGTAGAATCTATCGTTAGAGTTGAAGATTTATGGTCGTATGAGTGATTCTGCAGTTGACAATTACCAGGAAATTTGTATTGTGTACTGTTCCTTAATTAACCTATTTATCTATGATATTGTATATAGGCTGAGGAAAGTAAAAGGGAAACGATTGATTGTAAGAGTGTATAAGTAGGATTGAAATAGTTGCGATAATTGTGCTAAGGTAAGGCTGCTGGTGAATTATCTTAACCTAGATATGGTATATTCGAACTGTATAAGGGATATAAAGTTTTAGTAGTTCAGCTAACTACGGATAATCTTACTCATGAGATTATTATGTATTGTTAGGTTAAGCTCAAAGCTTGTGTCTACAATTAGTATAATTTACATAGTCTAATGTACGATCAGAGATTAATCTAGGTATCTGGAATTAAGCTGGTTGCGATCTCACATTGCTTTTATATTAGTCATCTCTAGATATTGGAATTCATTTCTAAAATGGACTGTAAAGTCATATTTTAGATATACCATTTCATTATTAGTTACACATCAAATTTGCTATTATTACGAACTCTATTCATGATTTATATTTCAATTCACTTAACGATGCCCACATGCGACCATGTTTATTGCTTATTTAAATGTCATTGACTTAAAACAAAGTAAATGTATACGTAATCAGCTCTTGTCGTATCTGCGACTCTCTCACGCTCTCTCGCGCAGATCTCGTCAGAAAGGGAATGCGGTGCAGTAAAGACTACTTCCTGATGAACCAGTTTATATGTCTTTGATTTGTACATCAAACTGCCACATATGCTTGTATTATCACTAGTAATAAAAGTTACTTCATGCATAAGCGTTGTATAGGTTTATTAGATGATTTTTTCAAGGTTGATTGTTATACTTATTATATCCACGTAATTATATGTGATCCCTTATTCATATATCATTTCATCATAAGATATCTATAAGCATCATTTTATCCCAGTGGATCATTATACGAAACAGGCTGGACTTTAACTGCTCTCATCTTAATCTTTCGCGCTAGCATATCCTAATTCCTATTAGGTTGTAATGATATAGATTGCCATGTGTACCTAGATTATCATCCTCTCCATAAAGTTGTATAATTTATATCCTTTATATTCCTTTTGATATTTACCATGTATGTCAACCTTCTAGTATTTCTTTTTTTCTCACTCATTATTAATTAATTCACAAATACATTCTTTCTTTTGATTATATACTGATAACTAGTCATACATAGTACTGGATGCATCTATTAGTACAGTGTATGCAAGGTTTATGTTCGTCGTTGTTTCTTTGTATAACGCTGTCCATTGGGCAATTTACATCGGCTTTTTTCAGTAATGACGTATAGCCTGAATGCAGATTCTACCTTATAAAACGTATCACGTACGTGGTGCAGGTAAAGGCTGGGCTTTTCTATTCATTAGTACTTAGTTTCTTATTCTCATATCTACTCTTTTTGTTTTGGGTGAACTTTGTTATTTCACTGGCTTTATTCACATGTAAGATCTTGGTGGAAGGAGCGTGGTGTGCTTATATATTATCATTATTGCCTCTATATTATATGAATTTGGTTTCATTTCAATTTGATTCAATATCAACTGATTTTAATTGCAGACATCTAAATAGTCTATTTATCCTTGATTTATCACTATATAATATATATTTAGGTTCAAATCTATATATTCTAAATCTATCTCACTCTTTAACTGCTATATTATACCTTATATATTATATATAACTACTTATATATATTATTATTATATGTTATTAAATGTATCTTTTATAATTAATTCATTTAAATTCTATCTCCATAGTAGAGAGAGCGAACGAAAAAGCTTCGTAGAACACAATGATCTAATAGAGGTGCATAAGTTGTGCAGAACCCTTGGAGTCTCATGGAATCGCGAATGGTCTATAGGATCCCCCTTCATAAAGGTTCGGCCAGTCACTGATTAACATTAGGCCAAGCAGCACAATACTTGGCATATCTTATCATGTCCATAATATATACTAACGATACGACGATACCAGATTTTAATGAATGGATTTGAGAATAATATCTTTCGCAGGGAAGGTGATACGAGTAATTTCCACAGTGCAGCTTTTCCACTGGTTTGGAAAATGAAAATTCTGCATAAACTTTCATTAGTCCTTTATGAAAATCCTCCGATGATTGTTTCAAGAGTGGAGTAAAGATATAACTTTGCATGAGGCTCTAAAGTCCAATTATTGCTATGTCTCTACTGCATGAGGCGATTTTGCACTTCAGTCTAAGAATACTAAATATATATATATTATTAGGATTAATATAACATTATAACTTTATATAGTTAGTTTTTATAATAGAATATAGTATATACTTACTACACATATCCTATATCCTATATAATATTATCCAAATCATTCACTATTTACCTATATTATCACTATTCTTATTCTAATTTTATCATCTGATACTATATACTCTATTATATTATACTCAATAATCCTAACGTATCTATATTTTGGTATTATTATATATTAGTGTTTGAATTTTTTTCAAAAATATTTATTTGAGGTATTTAAAAAATTGAAATATGTCAGTTTGGACTTTATAGAATTATAGAAAGGGTGAAAATGGTTTAGAGATTAGAAATTAGACCGTAAGGAATTGTATCTATTACTCTTTTATATAAGTTTATCTTGAGTGAAATAGATCGATTACCTGTAGATAGGATGACTGTTTTCGTTTGTTTCTTGGTATTTTCACTCTGATTAGTTTATGTAATTTCACAGGCGTTTTTTTAAAGAAAATATTATACATACAAAGAATAGTAATAAAAGAGGTTATCAGATTTAGGTTACCATCAACAAAAAAAGTTTTTTGTTGTGAATGTTACGTATTCAGATATTTTTCTCGTTTTCTTCGCCGAGAGTA
Organism: Trachelipus rathkii; assembly: GCA_015478945.1. Taxonomy (NCBI): domain Eukaryota; kingdom Metazoa; phylum Arthropoda; class Malacostraca; order Isopoda; family Trachelipodidae; genus Trachelipus; species Trachelipus rathkii. Next base: position 24,014 of record JABUQX010048868.1, on the reverse strand, counting down.
GAAATTACGTTTGGCTCTTTAAACGTTTTTTTTTTTTAAATATTTTATATTTATGCAAAAGAAGAATGAATAAAGGAACGGAGATAAGCTCTACTGTAAAATTATTTGAAGTCCCGTAAACATAATTTTTTTTTATTTTACTATACCTTGCCGAATTTTTCAATGTCCAATTAATAAATAATTAATTGTCATAAAAAATAACCTAGATTAAAATAAATTATACTTCACGTTTGAAAGAAGTATGAAAAATCTTACAGAAGGAAATTGTCTCGCAGTTTTATTGCTCACAATGTGGAAATAAAATATGTTCTTAATAAACGTACAAAATATTTTTTATTTAAATGATAACATAAGAGAGAGAGAGTGGAGAGAGAGATGAAGAAGAGAGAGAGGAGAGAAGAAGAGAGAAGAGAGAGGAGAGAGAGTGAAGGAGAGAGAGAGAGAGCGAATGAGAGGAGAGATACGCGAGAGAGAGAGAGAGAAGAGAGAGATGACGAGGAGAGAGAGCTGTGCGGTTTAAGCGGTTTAAGACAGATAAATGAACTTCACAACAATTTGTGAAGTGGGGGACAAGAAGAAATAGCTCTCCCCGACACTGTTACTCGTTTTACATTCGTCCAATTTTTAATTCATACAAACTACCAATTCTTGGTTATTTTTTTAAATTTATTACTATTTTCTATTTTCCTTTCCAATGTTTTTGTTAAATGTGTAAACAGTTTGAAACAATACTTTAGTATAGATTAAATATCTTTAATATCAATCATATTCGAGAAATTATATATTTGGTAGACAATTAAAGAGAATGAAAAAGATGTATCGGACATATTCTGTAGTATTCCTCTCAGTCACTATGCATAAGGTTGTAAAAGGGGAACTCCCATAAAATTCGGAGTAAAATATATTTTAATTGAGAAAAATATTTTTTTATGCCTCAAGAAGAGGACCTGTCATTAGGAAAGTTAGAGGATTAAAAGTTAACTACAACTAATTATTATATCTTTACTGCGTCGAGGGCTCCTTTTGTAGGTTCTGGAAACCCATTTAGCGCTCTACTATTTCATTCATATACCACAATTTTCCGATTGTCTTCTCTGCTCCAGTCATCGTGCTCACAGTCGGGTTAAAGAACTCAGTCAGATTTGTTTAAGTTTTTAAAGACTCTGTTAGGTGCATTCTCTGTTGTTCCGGTTGTTTTTTCTATTTCTGTTTGTTAATGTCTATTGTTTCAATTTTTATATGACGATTATTTTCGTATTTTTCTGTTGTATTTTGAAAATATGTGACGACTCAAATTTCTGTATTAATTACTATCCTTCACCATATATTTTTTTTTTGTGTGTGTTAGTCTACTGTTATTATCGGCGTTATTTTATGTGTTTTTTTATTATTGTGACTTCATGAATCTTGAGCTGGGTGATCTTTTCAACCTCATTTTTTTTATGGGTGGTTTAGCTAAATTGATTATTTGTAATATGTCTATTTTTTTTTGGTGTTTATCCCGATTGATGATTTTAGTGATAGTTGTTAGTCGAGGAGAGTCGCATTTGTTTTAGGTTAAGGTTTTTATTGTTATGTTGGTTTTTTTTTTTTTTTGTATAAAATAATTTTTGAATTTTTTATTTAACATAATTATAATAATAAATTAAGTTTTTCATGTTGTTTAACGCTAATTTTATATTAAAAAAAACCTTTGAGATAAGGTTGAGAAGAATAAAATCTTATATAAGTTACGTTAGTTGCCATTAATGATTAATACTCTGTAAATTTGCCAAGCTTGTTTGATTGAGATGGAAGTTCAAAAAAAATAAATATTGGATGCTTTTTTTTTTAAAAATACAAAAAGGTATAAATACAGAGTTCTTAGGATAGATTTATTTATTTTTTTATTCAAATGTGAAAAATGATTAAATATTTTATTTTGTTGTCTTCCTTTATCTATTTAACTTAATCCATTAATAGATATATATTATACTTTTTTTTTTGTTGCTGATTTAGATTAGCTCTAGTTTTCGAATTAAAGTTTTTTAAATTTTAAGCTAAATATTATTTATTAGTATTTTTTTTATGTTTAAAGGAGATTATTTTTCATAAGATAGATTTTTAATTTGAATCTTTGTCCCTACAGATGCCTATAAATTATAACTTTTCGAAATTCAACAAATTTTGATAGTTGTGATGTTATTATTCTGATTCACACAAAACTCAGTGTGTTAAAAAAATCAAAAAAATATAATAAAAAAAAAGTTTGTTTTTCGTTGATGGGTTATTTCTGGAAGGTTTAGGTTTTATTCATTCATATATTCTCCGTTAAAGAGATAGATACTTTTATTATAAAGCACACCAAAAATATATAAATCGGCGTTGAAAAGATTCGGTGCGCGGCTCACCGATCTGATTTTTTTTATTGCAATTTATAAAATGCAATACTTTTTTTTGATTAAACAATTCCGAGGTTTAAGAAACTTTATTGGGCTATCGTTTAGAGTGGTCCCAGTTTAAAGCGGTATGGAGATTTTTTATTATTGTTTTCTTTTCTACTTTTTTTTAGGTTTTTCTACCAGTTTAATAGAGTTTTATATAATATTTTTTAATTGTTTAATTTTAAGTTTTTTAAAATATTTATATTATTATATATATAGTGCGTTTGATTTTTTTTTTTATCCATTTTTATTATTTATATGATTTCTTATTTTTATTTTTTTTTTTTTTATTAAAATATATCTTATATGTTTTTGATTTTTTATTTGGACTTTAAATTTAGATTTTTAGGAAAAATTGGTTTTAGATTATTTTTTTTTTAATTATTAAAGTCATAATTTATTAGAATGTATTATATAGTATTATTAACTTATTATTTATAGATTTAACAGGTACTTTATGTTATTCAGTTTGTTAGGGGCTTGAAGATGGCTATTAGTACTTTAAATTAGATTATATCTATGTTGTTAGATATCTCTATTTTTGTGTGTGTTAATTTAAAAATATATGATATTGCTTTTTGAATAAACTTTTTTTTTATTTGATATGTTTTTATGTTATAAAACATTAATTTTCTTTTGCAAATTTATTTTGATTTTTTTATTTTTTTTAAAAAAAGGTCAATATCTATCCATCTAAATCACAAAAAATTGATTTTATTAAAAGTTATTTATTCATATGTAGATTATATGATTATCTTGCAATTTTAGATATATACAATAATCGACGAAATAATTTATTTTTTACCATAATTAAGGTGGATGCATACTTTGTAGAGAGTTTGGAGAAGTGCTTTTATCTAGCATGTGCTAAGTTACTCATATTAGAGTCATTATAAATATATATATATTATTATATTTATAATTTAGATTTTATATATACCATTTATATATGCTCACTTTATATTTTTGGGCATATAAATTTTTTATATAATAGAATTACCATTCTACACTATAATTTTATTCATATATTATAATTAAATGTAATTCTGTTAGTTCACACTGTTACAATTTTACTAACTTATTACTCTATAATGTCTCTTTATTAAATATTTACGTTATTATATATTTTATTTATTTATTCATATAGATATAAATATAATATTATTACACGTTTAGTTAATTTACATATATTTTGTATATATATTATATTTTTTATTCATTAGTTTTCCTATATGACTTTTGTTAATTACATAAGTACTTATTATCTTTACTATATTCTTAATATAATAGCATTTACTTTTTACAATATTCTATTTATAGCCATTAAGTATCTATTATCCTAGTATATATGTATATATGTATGATTGAGAATGATAGACGACTTTTTTTATTTTGGATTCAATTTTAGTATTTTATTTTACAAAATGTCGAATTTACGTTTTTTTATTTATATAATGTTTTGTTTTATGATAACAGAGTGACTCTAGGGACAAAACTGAGCGGATTTTTTGATCGTGGAACTTTTCAACCCCTTGATTATGATCTGAGAGTATTGGGTAAATCGATCAGGTAAGAGCAATTTTAGATGGCAAAAATAATGAAAAATGTTAAAAATTAGCGATGTTGGTAACGTCGCGTTTTTAAGTGGGAATTATTTTTTTTTAGTTTTGTAAAGGATGATGTGTCGGAGGCTATTATAAAATAATTCATAACCAGAGTTTATATGACTTTCTTCTCTTATGCGTTATGACTTTGTAGTTTCGGTCAAGAATAACAGCCACTGTAGCATTTGAAGAGCCTTAATGATAAATTGTAGTGAGAGATCTAAACGCGAAAAGTGAATAACTCATCGAATAAAAGGATTGGACTTGTAAGATTTGCGTAAAGCCCTAGTTCTTCATACGGTTTCAACGAAGACCTTTTCAGGTCTTCTGTTGTAAAGCGGTTTATAGTATTCGTACTCATGTCATATTTGTTTCTTTTCTTATTATATCATTTATCTGCTTTTTTTAAACCAAGTTGAATAATAAGTTTTTACCAACTTAGAGAGTTGCAGGTAGTCTTTTATGAACGAGATATTTATATTTATAATAGTTTATTAATATATTATATATTAGTTATATATAATTATACATACACATATATATATATATTATATATTATATTATTATATTATATATTATATGGAAACTTTGGATAAGATAATAAGACCTATTGTATTGTCTTATATTTTTGACTTTTGATATTTAGTATATATATATTATCTATATTATTTTTATATATAGCTAACACCATACATCACACACCTAATTACTATATTATCTTTATTATCATACATATTGTGACATTGCGTTTCTCCTCTTTTTATATAATCGACTTATAATTATTTATTATATAATAGTATTTATTATATATTTACTTTTACTTATATTTATCTTAAGTATATTATTGTGATTCACCTATATATATTATATATATATATTATTAATATTTTATTATATTAAATTATAATTATATATATTATTTTATTTATTTATATATTATATATATCTATTTATATAATATATATATATTAATATTATATTTATATATATAAATATTTTAATATTATTTTATTATATTTAATATTATATATATATTATATATAATATTTATAATGATTATTATATATAGCTATTCTATATAATTATTATTAAGTATTATAATATATATATATAATATATATTTATATTTATATATAATATTATATATTATATATATTATATATGTATATCGTAAACTTTAAAACTTTGTATTGTGTTAAGTTATTTTTATATTTTGAACTTGTGATTTTTTTGTTCATTTGGAGATAGTGATGCTAGGTTTACAAATATAATATGCATTAGTATATAAGGAAAATATGTGTTTGGTGTTTTCGCAGTGTATGAGTTTCCTTCCATGATTGAAAGTTGTGAACATAAAGATGGGATTCAGTTGGAAATTGTTTCTAATATATACATTATATATATTATATATTTATATATAATAATTATATTATCTATATATATTTAGTATTATATTTTTTATATTATTATTTATTATATTGTGTTGTGATAAAATTAATTATGATATTTAATCGGATGTAATTGGTGGAGATATATATTCAATATTATATATAAATTAATAGTTATTAAGTTTTTAAAAGTCCAATTCTCTATATCACTGACTATTTATATTAATAAGAGATGATTATTTAAATGAATAGTAAACTGATAAACATTATCTTAAAAGATAGATAAGTAAATGATGGATGCCTGATAAAAAATTGGTAATTTACTACAGAATATTATATAATATGAATAAAATACATTATATAATGCATAATATATATATAATTAGTAATTATAATTGATTATATTATATTATGTGAGTGATATAATTTTTGTAGTGTAATAGAATTATTACTAGTTAAATAATTATTTTTTTATATTATTTATAAATTGATGTTGTATATCTGAGTTAAGAATAGAAAATTAAATTAATATTAATTAGTATTAACAAATATATTATAATAATAGATAATAATATTTTATATATATTATAAGAGGAAATTTTTAATAAAAAATGATAATAAATAAAAAATAAATAATAATTAATATATATATTATATTATAAAAAAAATATATAATATATATAATGATATAAACCTGTGTTTTATATATAATATTATATATAATTTAATTATATATTTAATGATAATTTCTATAAATAATATTTAGTATATTATATATAATTGAAAAGAAAGAAACATAAATAAATACTTTATAATTATTAATGTCATGTTATATTTGATGGAATCCTTAAAATGGCGAAAAGAATTCTATTTTAAAGAATTGGAATAATTCGACGTATTTTTGAGAGCTTGCTTCGGAATCGAGTATTATCTATTTTTTGCACAGAGTTTTCGAACTCCCGACTATTTAAACGTATATGTTGAAATTGGAAGTTATTTAGTGCACGAATCTTATTACACGATTCTGTTTTAGGTTACTCATTGAACGGACTTCGACTACCCGACGCCAAATAGTCTGCTATTATATATTTGTTTGGAGTGTTTGAAGACCGGGATATCAATATGCCGTCTGTAAAAATGATACCGATATCTTCTGTTGGGCATATATATTCTGAATTGTGAATTGAAGGTTCCAATGTTCAATCCTATCGGTGCTATAATTGTTTAATGCGAAGGAAATTGCTTTTTACTAATCTATCTTCCTGGGAAGTATGAATATATGCTAGTATATCAGAGGATCGCAGGATCTTGCGGCGGGTGCCTTAAATCGGCATTGTACAACCGGGAAGCGATTGCCTACATGTATGGTTAATGAATCAGTTTTAATTAGGGAACCACATGATTCTTGAGATTTATGTTTTAGTAGTATCAGTGAGGAAGATATTTTTGTGGCGATCGAATGTGTGGAATTTGCGCTTAAGTCGAATGAAGTGCTAGATTAATGGTATGAGAAGGGATGATATCCTGGATAAAATAGGAGATCGGGTCGGAGAACACAAGTTTTTGGATTGATATTGTCGTCTCTCTGGCGAAGAATTTGCACAGGATGAAGAAAGGACTTAAATTGATTTTTATAAATGATGTTTCTCAAAGACAATTTAATAAATTTCTATCTTCACCTCGAGAATATTTGGGAATAATTGTTATAGTTTAGATGGTTGTTATCTAATATAGGTACCTTGTATGAAAAGTTCTTAGTATTGTTAAGCACGATAGGACTTGTTTTTGTTAGGGTTATTACATAAGATAATTTCGAAGAGGATATGACATACCAAGCTGGTTTAAGTATATCCATGGGTTCAAGAGATTGAGAGCGTAGCCTGAAAAATGTAGCTGAGGATCTAAATTCTGGCTTTTAATGGTTAATTTGCTTACTATTAAACTTAATTGAAATGTAATGTGTGATGATAGGTTAAGGTGAAAATGATGTAATGCTGTGAACTAGCTTGCGATAGCGCTCGGGTATCAACATGAGGTAATGAATAGTATTTCTTTTTCCCATTTTATTTTGCTGATGATGATTTATTTTTCATACTTATTTTTATTATTGCGTCATAACATATTTTCAAACGATGGGAATTTATGAAAAAAGTTAAGTTTTTTGGGTCAGATGTCTTTTAATTTAATGTATAGTGACTATTGAATTTGATTAAATAAAGATCAATACATTTTAATTAATGATATTTTCCACATTTTTTTTGGAAGCAAGGGAATTTTCATATAATAATGATTTATATATTTAATGGGTAAATATGAAATATGAGTTAAGAATGTGTCCAATGTTTCTTTCAAAGGCATATTAGTTTAATGCAGTTTGTTACTTGGTACCGGGTTTTATATAATTTAATTTAATTAGTATATAATTTCGAATTGATGTAGGGGTGGGTTGGTGGGTGATTTTCGTGATTCGAATTCTGATGCCAAGGACTATTGGAGTAGATTAATATAAATTCCTTCTATTGAATTTTATGATAGTAAAATGTATACTTTAACTCTATAAAAAAATTTTGTTAAGATATTTTGGTAATAGATATATATTTATAACAATTTTTTTTTATTAGAAAATTTGTAAAGTGTTTAATTGGAGACGAGTTGTGTTTTTTTAGTATTATGGAAGAATTGGTGTTTATTGAGATATTTTATATATTTATAATTTTAAAATATAATTTTATCTTTATATTATATAATATAAGTTTAAGTTTTTTGAAATAGAAATGTTAGTAGGTGCTTTACTTTTTTAATATAATGTGTAGTGTGTTAAAAGGAAAAACAAATTAGTTTCTGTTTCTGGATGATTTAAAAATGCGTTGTGATGAGTTGGCGCAAATTTGTAATGAGTCATAGATTTTGAGAGATTGAGAGTAGAGGATGATTTTGACTCGCTAGAGTGGTGTAAGAAGGTGGGCTTGGAAGATTTAAATAAACGTGGATAAAGGTAACTGGATTTTGTGTGTTGTTTGAGAGAGTGGCGTAGAATAGTAGATGTGTTGCTTTTGTTTAATTGGGTGTGTAAGTTCATTTGAGTGCTATTAGTGTATATGGTGTTAATGTTTGGGATGAGACACTACTCTGGAAGACAGGTGGTCTGAGTGTTATTTAGATATATATGTAGGTTGAGTATTATGATTATGGATTATTGAATAAGGTAGTTATTTAGAATGGATAAAAAATTATTAAAGTTCCATCTTTAATGAAAATATATTTATATATTAAAGTTAATGCTCACAAAAAGGAAACGGAGTGTTATGTACAAGGTCGTAGAGATGACATTATATACATGGTACAACATGATCAACTAAGGTTGATACTAGTTTATAATGTCATATAATATTTCTTGTACGGACATGTGTATTGGCTATAACATGTTTAAATACTTAGATAAGTTATTATTTATTGAACTTTAAATTTCAGCAGTTCTTTTCTGTTGAAACAATTAAAATAAGATTATATTTATTAAAAACAAAACAATTACATTTCAGATTGACTCGCAGAATTTCGTTGAAAGGTGAAAATGTGTAATATGCGGCATGTTCTATTGAATGTTTCTTAAGATTCTGATCTTTTTAAAGATTAAGCATGCGGCATCTGGTCCTCCTGCCTATATTCGTGAAGACGATCCTGATTTTTCTGTTTTTATTTTTAAGAAATGGTTGGCAAATCCTTCAAACACGAACTCCATCATCTTAAGGCTTAAACGATCAAACTTCAAATATTTTGAGAATCTTGGAACCATCTCTAGAGCCGGCTATATTTCGGGTGTGATGTATACACCTTTGAAAACACGTTCGTTTTCGCTATGAGTACATTTCTCACAACACTTCCCATCATATTTCACACAGCGAGGGAACATTAACTTCTTTTTCATACGTTCAACAAGAACGGGGTTTTCTAAGTTCTGAGGTGGCAGAATCTTAACACAGGCAATACCAGAATATTCGTTATTGAGACCGTTTTTAAATGATTCAATATTTGATACTTTATCACCTATAAATTTCAAGGATGGACCGCAAGGATAATACTTAATCAACTTCCGTACAAAACGGATAGAGAAGTGTATAGTTCAAATACATGATATTTTTGCCTTTAGCTGGAGGAGAGTAATATACGAAAAATAATATGTCATGATGAGTCGTTATATAATGATATCAAGCATGAAGGTGTTCCTCTAAAAGGTCATGAATGAGACTCAATTGGGTGATGATTTTAGATTAGTGGTAGAGTAGAATGCCTAAGGTGTTAATGCTGATTGTTTTAAATAGAATTGGGATATTTAAGGTCTTGTTAGTTTTAAGGATATTGCTTATGTTAGGTAAGGTTTGGCTCAGCTATGTTAGGTATGACGTTATGAGAGAAAAAGATATATATATATATATATAATATTATATAAAAATATAGATATATATAATATATATATATATATTAATATATATATATTAATATATATATATATTACATATATAAATAAATAATATATATATATATATTATATATATATATATATATATATATATATATATGAGATAGTCAAAAAATACAGGAACTTTTAACTAAACTTTATTATCCTATATATACAATACGTACATAATACCACCTCAAAGACCTTCCTTCAAGCTTCACACACTTTGCCAGCGTCTACCACGGCCGAAACATCTTGTAAGACCACCTTTGATTACCTCTTTCAACGCCACGTTTCGTACAAAATGAATTTTCTCTGCTGACTAAATCGTCGCCCATTTAACAGACAATTCATGAAGAAAGATTCAGAAATCAGCTGAATAATCGGAGAGTAAGGAGTTGAGAATGCACAGTCACATGGCTGTTGTCAGATTTTCAAGACCAGAGTGAACGATGTGCCTGGCAGTGTTATGATTTGTACAAAAAATTTCGCTTCCCAAAGTTCAGGACGTTTGCGTCGGATTGCGTCATGAAGACGACGGAGAATATCAATACATAGCTTGGTAACTACTACCCTGCATTATGAAACTCAAAAGTCACAGACCTTTAATTCAAAGAAGACCTTCCATCGTGACTTCCCCTTTTGACATCTGCCTCGGAACCTTTGGTTTACGTGGCGGAAACTCGGAGATTTCCACTTCAATTCTGACGCTTCATTTGAATCGTAGACGATAACCACCACGTCTCATCACCAGTTATTACTCTATTCAACAATCCCCAATCTGCATCCACCATAGCAATGACTCATGCGTTCTTCCCTTATGCTGGCCCGCTCTTCACACTGCTCTTGGGTGAAATCTGGGACAAACATAAATACACGTGATGTTTAAGTCTTTGGAGATCGCTGACCCAAACTAGCTCATGAAAAATCCCAACATAATTGCACATCACCGGACAAGGTTCTGCCTCCGGTCAATTCGGATTACCTCCCGACCTACAATCTTCATCTTTACGCGCTGCTGTGTCTGCCGAACCACCGCTCATTCATCTTCCAGCGACTTCCTCCCTTCTCTAAAGCGTGTTACCACTTAAATTCGGTTCGTTCGCGATAATGGTTCATCACCATACACCTTCTTTATCAAATTGGAAGTTTCTGTAAACGTTTTTCGTAATTTGACACAGAATTAAATTTTGCTCTCTGCTCAAAGTGGTCATCTTGATTAACAACTTTCCACAAGCAATATTTTACTCTTCAATATTTACAGAATTGCTTACAGAGTAAGACGTAATCAATGTCATTATATATATTATATATAGTATATAATTATATATATATATATATATATATATTATTATATATATATAAATATATATATATATATATATATATATATATATATATATATATATTTGTGTGAAAATTTGTTGTAAGTGTGTGGGTGCGCTAGTATTTGTACGAATGGTCGGACTGTGTGGACGTGGATGAGGGCGTGGACGTGGACGTGTCGGGACGTGCTGACGTTGGAGTGGCGTGACGTGACGTGGAACGTGACGTGGACGTGGACGTGACGTGGACTGTCAGGACGTGGACGTGGACGTGACGTGATTCTCTATTGACTTCGCCAATGTCCGTGGCCTAGATGC
>JABUQX010048868.1:0-5000 GCA_015478945.1 Trachelipus rathkii | reverse complement strand
CATTCAGCTTCTCAACGATCTCGGAGCAACTAATTAAAGAACCCACACACATTCCGGATCGTCCTAACCAATTCTTGAACACACTTGACCTATGTTTCACCACTACCCTTCTCTCTTAAAATACACAACTTTCTCCTATTCGTAAATCTGACCACAACCTTATATCTCTTAATTTTAATACTTCTCTCCAACCATCTCCAATCCTGCCCCTACCTCCTTTCCTATGGCACTTTGATCGGGACGACGCCCTATCTACCCAACGTAATTAATTGAATGGACTGCCTTATACTGTGTACCGCCTTCGAACCCTTCTGCCCCATTAGTCAACACACGCTGTAATCGTTAGGTATAGCAGTCATCCTTGTTTACTAAAATCTTTCTCTCCTCATAATTCATGTTCGATCGTGCTTTTCTCTGGCCATTCAGCTAGAGACAGTGGTATCTGGGAGTGAAAAAATTCTCTTCTCCATATCACTCTTGCATTTTCATTCTGCTTAGAACGTACAGAATACTCTTCGTGAGCAACGCTTTTCATCAAACGAAAAAGGCGCTAACCTCCTTGGTTTCCTACTTACAAATCTTTCTGGCCCCTCTGCCAAAAACATCTCTAACAACTTTCCTGTAAATCTGCTCTTTCCTCTCTTATTCGTTCTGATTTCTGTTGCAATTCTCCAACTGAAAAAAGCGCCAATCTCTTCGGCCTTCATTTCCTCTAACTCAACCCTGCGACGATTCTGCATTCCTCATCCTCTCCTTCTCCTCTCAGGTGCCTTATGCCTTTGCCTGTGATACATTCATTCGGGTCATGCTCCTGAAAATCTACGACACTTAGAAGCGGGGGCCCGAATGCATTCCTCCGAGTTTTGAGAGCGTCTCCGTGTTATTCCGCCCGCTCGTTCAACTATATCTCTATGCTCAATACTAACACTTTCCCTTCAGTTGGAAGCACGCTCATGTCCAACCTATTCCAAAAAAGGAACCCTCTATCCTTCTTAACTATCGCCCGTATAGCTCTTAACTTTATTCTACTAGATCTTTGAAACTCTTCCTCAACTCTCATTTCTTAGATCATCTGCAATCTCATTCACTTTTCCGATCGCCAGCTACGCTTCGGCCTCGCAGGTCTACTGTCATATTACTTTTCCTATATTACGATTTATGGTTTCCGCCATAAACTACGGGACTTGCGTGTGCGTTGACATATCCAACATTTGACCGGGTATGCACGCGTCACTGTCTCCAAGCTCCCCTCCTTTGGTTCTCCTTCTCTTTGCTTACTTATGTCTAGTTCTTTCAAATCGCTCAATATCGGCTGTGTTGATGGGCGTACTTCTTCTTCCTTTTTCTGTCAAATATGTGTGTTCCTCCAGTTTCTGCATGATCCCTCTTTATCCTACTTTCATTAATGATCTTCTCACTTGCAAATCTAACTCTATCCATATGCCGATGAATCGACCCTTCATTCTTCAACTTCATTTCAAACTCTGCTCCTTCTTTTACTTCTATAATTGCCTCTCGTCTTAATCTTTCCGATCTATTCTCGCTGATCTGGATAGAATTTCCGGGTGGGGTCGGCTGAACCTTGTGAAATTCAACTCTTTTTAAAACCCAACTTTCTACAAATCTCCCTCTCCAAGAGACCCTTCCAAACTTTCCTATCTCTTTCGACGGTTCTCTCGTCCTCTCCTGTTGACAATATAAACATCCTTTGCCTTAACAGTAAACAAAAAACAAATGTCTTGGGAAAACCTCACATCACAATGCTGTAGGGCAGCCTCAAAAAAAGACTGATTCTGTTTAGACTGCAGAACTTTTTTCCTCTTCTTCAGTTAATCCAGCTAACAAGCACTCATCCGCCCTTGTATGGGATACTGCTCTCATATTGGGCTCTGGTTCACCCGGCTTTTGATAGGCGAGTCAAAGCCAAAAGGACTTTATAAACTGTTCTATGCTTTCCAGTTCACTTGACCCTCTATCTTTCGGCGCGATTTCGTGCTATTATCTCTTTATATACCGCAGCGGCAGGTGCTCGAGGAGCTTATCACTCCCGTACCCCACCTTACGTCGACCTCGTAAACAGGCTGCGTGTCTGCCAACATGCAGTTTTGTGTTATGTACGTAACTCCAGCTAGTTGCTGCCGGTGCTTCCTTCTTTCATCCACCATCTGTTCTGGAATCTCTTCAGTTTCTGATGTTCCTGCTGAATGTAAATCACCCACTTAACCTGCGTTCTGTGCTCATCTGCCTAATTTGCTTTAGTTGTTGACTCTACGTGTAACACCTCTTCCTTGAATAGGGCCTGCCCGTGAGTGTCGCCTGACAAACTCTAATATATAATATATATATATATTATATATATATAATATATATAAATAATATATATATATATATATATATAATATTATATATATAATATATATTATATATATACTATATATTAGGAGCGCTCATATATATATATATATATATTTATTATATATATAATTATAATAATAAATATATGAAATTCATATTTTTACTTACATTATTTATATCAAAATTTTCCTCCTTTTTGAATGGTTTCATATAAAATCATTCACTGTCTTCATCCATATTCTTACATGTTTTTGAATTTTAATATTGGCTACAACACTCAGGAAAGAATTTTTAATGAAACTTAAACAAATCGAATACGAATCCAATATACCCGTATTTATAAAACTAACAGCTCAATTATTAAAAACACCACCAAAATCATAATAAATTAAATTTACATAAATAATATAAAAGGCTTATTATTACTAATACGCCACACAGATACATTGCCTACTAAACAGCAAGAATACAACTTGTCTCCGAGCAACTTTGTAAGAGCTAGAACAGGGTCCCAAACTTTTTTGACCCGCACCCTTGTGTGCTAAAAAAAATTCCGCACCCACCTACTATAAATGGTTTGAGACTTATCTTGTCTTAGGAAAACAAAAAACAACAATTAATTTAAGGCTCAATTTACCTAAATGAAGAATGAAACGGTTTTAATGAATTTTTCATTATTTCTTTAAGTTTATGGGAAGTTTTGTCAATTTTACACAAATCACTTGACGCTGAAAATTTACTCCTGTATCTGTTTTATATGTAAGCATACGTTGGAATGCAGACTCGCATTAATCAAGGGATAAAACGCACTCTTTTTAAAGCAATCTTCCAACAGCATTGTTTTTGCATAACTTGCATCCAAACTCTTCATTGCCCCTTCATGTATTTAAGTTTCAAAGTCGTCTCACTAGTCCAAGCAATTCTGAAAAAGCTTCATTTGCACCCCAGTAGTTTTACGTCTCGGTCACACGAAGAATTGTTTGTCACCAGCTGTAGACATCCTCAGAATCAATATCGGAAAATACTCAACAATTTTTGCCAAAACTTCCATGTGGGAGGAAGAATTTCGAGAATTCGGTTGAAGATGATTCATTTGTTTTGACAATTCTTGCAACGAGAATTCGAGATGTCTTGATGCTCTTAACACACGCTTCAAAAATTAAAAAAAAAGGAATTGCGCAAACCTTTTATTTATGTCTAATTGCTGCTCCTCCTTCCCCTGAGAGATTTGTGGTTTCATTTAGTTTCGAATAGTTCGAAATGTATGCCCAATTTAACGTCAATCGGTATCAGGATTAATTTTTGAAAAAAAAACTATCTAAATGTGACCACCAAAGATCGTTAGTTAAACAGTCTTGGCAAAATCTTTCCTCTTGAAGCCACCGCACTTCTGCTGTCAGCAATATGGAAGTGAAAGCCATACCCATACTTCTGCGTAAGTTAAAAGCGGCTTGAAGCGGGCGGCTCTAGCATCGATTAAGTTATTTCACCAGCATCAGCCAGTACGCTTTAAAAATTTGTGCATCTTTCTTGTTGCCAGGAAAATGCCATGGTATTACACAGTGCCCTGCGTTAAGTTTTCTCTCACTTGCTTGTCTTAGACACCGCTCCCTCGTTTTCCAACCATTGCGCCGCTCCGATCACTGCAATATATCCACACACTTACTCCATTCCAAACCATTTCCTGTACAAATTTCGAGCATTGTAAAATTCGTCGCGCACTTGTGAAGTCTCAAGCACTTCGCCCATCAAAAGTTCCTTTTCTATTTGCATTGCGAATGTGTACCTCACAAACACAAAAGAACTGCAAGTCCCGCTACGTCGGTACTTTCATCAACCTGTAAACTAAAAAAAATCACTTGTTCAATCTTATAATTCTTTCCGGACTGTCTCTGAAATGTGTTAATTCGCATACTATAGTGTTATTATAGCTGCAAAACATAAAACATGAGCACACACAAAATTCTTGCATCAACCTAAAATCAACTAACACATCCAGGCAATTTAAATAAGTCTCGCAATAGTATGCGTTTTTACAGTTTGCCAATATGAAACTGACAAATAAATTGAAGCTTCAGTTGCATTTTCATTTCATTTTTAAAATTCTACTCCATCATAATAGCCTGCCTGAAGAAATAAAACTTCACTACGTGACTACAAGCAACATGCCGCGAGTAGTAACATGCATAATAATTTTGTTCATATAGTAAAAAACGAATTTTCTACTTAACTCCAAAATTTTAGTGAAATGGAAAAATGTGCCGCACCCCTGTCAACCACGTTGCGCACCCACTTGGGAACCCTTGGCCTAGAAGACTACTAAACAAACGAGTCTGCAGACTCTGATGCAAGAATGAGTCAAGATTTTGATGAAATATAAAATTAAATAAGCGTTAAAGAGATGATAAATAGCATGAAAATTAATTAATATTAATTAATATATTAATATTATTATTATATTCTTCTAATGCAATTTTTAATTGGGATTCAAAAAAAAAAATGACTGCTACCGACTCGTCAGGTAAAAGTTGCTAGAGTTAAAAAAAACGGAATTATTTTTTTAAACTCGGAAAAGTAACAGTTCCATGTCGTTTAATATAAAAAAGAAATCGAGGTGAAATTTGAGTTAGACGGCTCAATCTGCC
>JABUQX010048867.1:25000-30223 GCA_015478945.1 Trachelipus rathkii | reverse complement strand
TAGAGGGAGACTTTATGTAATAAGTATATTGTATTTAGTATAATTATTTATTATATATATATTAATATATATCTATTATTATTTATATATTGTATCTATATATTATATTATACTATATATTATATATATATGTATTATTAATTTTATTATATATATTATATAATATTATGCTATAGTAATATAATATATCCACTATATATAATATCTAATATAGGATTATATCTTGCAATAATAGTTTAATAGATATATCCAATATATTATATCCAACAATAAATAATTAATATATTTATATATTAATTAAGTTTTGAGTTTAAGCTTTTTAGATTTTAAGTTTTGAATATTACGTAATTTTTTTGAGTGACTTTTTCTAGTGTTCATCACAATATAAGATACTTTAAAATTTCGTTTTAGCGCTTTACGTTTATATATATATATTTAAAGTATTTAAATTCTTATTTATTTCTTTTTTGGTTAATTTGTTAGCCGAAGAATGCATTGTCTCTGGTCTGTTCCTCATCTTTTACATTAGGTTGGTTTCATCTGGGATTACCATAGGAATGTATTAGATCTGTGGGAGATCTTAAGTATCTTGTGAATTCTATTTGAAATTGGGATTCAATTAATAATTTGTAATACGAAATTTTGTTATGAACAATGATTGAGCTTGGAATTTTCTTAAATATTAATAAACTTTTATTATTGAAGGGTTTGCCATTGGTTTTCCCGCAGTTGGTTTCTACCGTTATCACCATTGAGGATTTTTTATATAGAACGTATTTTATGTATTTTACTTATTCTTTTTACATATTTCCAGATTAAGCAATCGGCTTTTCAGAATCTCCCTTAATTTTTAAAACTTAAAAATTTGAGTGATCGATAAAATCATTAACTACATTATTATAAAAGTTCTAATAAAATTCAAATAATAGTTTATCGCAAATAATACTATTAGTGTGAACTTGTTCCGCTTGTGTTCATAATGGGTGACTCGATACGGGTTGTCTGTTCTCTGCGATCTTCGGTGTATGTCGAGTTCGTCTCGTCTCGTCACCTTTGTTCTCCTCCATTGTATCTGTATGAGTTCCTTTCGCCATGTTCTCTCATACCTTTCTAAGAGAAAGTATAAATATCGGCATTTCCGCAGTATTGGGTCTTAAAAGATTGGAAAGATTTACATGTTAATATGTAAAATGTAAAGTAAATTCTAAGAATTTGTATTAAAAGAACTGTATGAGAATTCTAACATATGACATTGTTAAAATTTAGTTTCTGTTTGATTGTTTTAGTTAAAAGCAGATCGAGGTTTCCAAATGCTTTTGTGTTGTTTTGTACATTTTGAGAGATGAGTCTATAGTGATCTCGAATTGCATCGATTTTGAAACACGTTGTTTGTCAGTGCTCGTTTTTTTGTTGCAAAAATGTTGTTGACTGTATGTGAAACTGTTACTGCTATTAAAAGTGTAGCATGTATATGGTAGTATTATGTTTGATTCATAATTAAAATAAATATTAAAAGAATTGAAATTAAAATCTAACAATAAATTACTTCCTTTTGGTGAAAACTGGCTTTTCATGGTTTCGTTTTCTAAAATTCTTATAACATGTATTTTCGTACAAAATTTAAGTACAGGAATGTTTTGAAATTCTGTATTGAATCAGTGTAAATTGATATTTAAATTGTTAAATGTTGAAAGAAATAAATTGTGAAAAAAATTATTTAATTTTAAAAATATTTATCTTTTCTTTTCATTAACTTTTATATTTGAACAGGGAAAATAGTATATATACTTACAAAAAAATTAGTTAATTATTTAATAAAATATAATTAGTAAAGTTATTAAGTTATTCGATCGACAGAGGACAATATATTACCACTTTTATAAATGTTTTATATAGATTGAAGCAGTAAAATTGGTCATGGCCTAGATGTTTGTTTATTAATGAAATATTGGTTACTTATTTCCTGATGGAGCGTGGTTGTTATATATAATGATTGTCATCCCTAGGACTTATATATAATTAATATTTTACCAGGGTACCAAGGATAATATTTCTAATTATAATTGAATGACCCGATTGAATAGGTGGGTTCGTCTTATTGACATGAATAGAGAAAGTCCCTCAGCACAGATGCAATGAATATTTGTCTGTTCTTTGCGATGTATACACATATCCCTGAAATAATGCGTACCCAGTGTTCTGTTAATGATATCTGTAAAGATACATTTGTCCTGTTATGATCACTTACTTCAGGAAATTCTGTAAAAAAAGTTTGAATTGGATTAGTTAATAACAAAATAGTGTATTTTAATAAATAAGTTCTTAGGTACTCCTGTTATTATAAGAGTATAAGTTTTTATAATCCAAGTATTATTTTATTTAAGTCTATATTAAGAATAAATATATACAATTTTTGTGTGCGTGTGGATTAGTAAGAAATATCTTCTGAATTAAGAATATATTCCTAGAATATTTTGATACTTTGTAAACAATTAGATACAACTACTTCCTCTTTCACAGCTTATATTCTCTTTACTTTGATCATTCCTTTTACGAAGACCTTTAATGCTTCTTTGCTTTTGAAAAAATAAAATAATTAATAAGAATTTACATTTAAAATATTGGGTGGTATCTAGGTATTTAAACGTGATTAAATATTTTTAGGAACATGAACTGTTATGTCATAAAATGTTATGTTGAAAAAAAGGTAGATGATGTTATGTTATGTTATATATATAATCATGACTGGATTGAAAATGTTTATGTTATTCACTTATGAACTGAACTCTATTTTAAACTAAGTGTAACAAGACTAACATAAATCTTCGGTGTATGTAAGTTACCTATTATGTATTGTGTCTGTTGCTTTGTGAAGACAATTAATGAATAAATGTTTCCATGTCGTTTGCATATACACATAATGCTCCATATGTAAGTATTACTTTCAATATGTATGTAATACGCCACCATATGAACATCTTATGTATATCTCAATAATTACATCTATGAATTGTATAGTTTTGTATAACTAGTAATTACGTTTATGAGATTTACATGTAAGAGATTTTTACTTTAAACGTGAAATATTTAAATGTTATGTTGATTTAGTGAAATAGCAAATCGTGGTATGTAGGTCAAACTAAATTACCGTTACCTGACCCTTTTGTAATTAAAATTCCTAAATGCGTTAGGATTTGCTTGACTGTATTGATATTTTAACTCTTTCATTCATACCTTTTAAAATTATCTCATATAGTGGCATGTCTGTAACCTTGTTTTGTATGCAATCTTAAATAAGTTTAATGTGATACGTTAAAATCAGCTAGTGGTGACAATGTAATGTTCATACTATTTAAAACTTGATGTGTGTCATCGTGTTTAATGATCATATTTGACGTTGAAAAAATGAGAATTATGTGGTCATTATGACTTACACTAGACATTTATTATGCATTGATCAAATATTATTAAAATTCAAATATTATTTTTATTCAAATTACCACTCATATTTACGTTAATAAGATAAATTATCTTTAAAATTGCTATCTTTTATACGTTGGGTCATTATGCGAAACAAAAATGTTAAACAGATTACTGTATTGTATTTCAACATATGATATCTGTAAATATAAAAGTTTATTAAAGTAGAGCATATAAATATAGTACATTCACTATAAAAGTTATAAATGAATCTCTAGTGTTTACCTAATGGTACACTTTTAAATGTTTTCTTATCTGATGCATACTTCTAATCATCTGACTAGAGAAGAAATTCTTCTCTATTAAATTACAAGACGATTATCTTCTTTAGTTCGATGACTAAAATATTACTTATTTTTACTCTTGTTTCTAAACTGATTATACTATACATGATGCTTTTTAAATTATATCCGACTTCAAACTTTTGGTACTCTAAATTTAATTTCATTAGAATCCCCAAACTTTGAAGTTGTATAAACTTACTTGTTTAATTTCTAAATGTGTTCTTACTCCTTGTGAATCAGCTTTTATGATATAGAACGATCTTGCTTTTGTGAAGCAGCTTGTTTTGCTTTCTATTACCAGAATCACACTTCCTTCTTCTAAATTTATTTTCTTTATTATTTAGTCTACTTTATTGGAAGATTTTAGCTTCAAACAGAGTTAGAGAAATAAGAGTGGAATCACTTTTCCGGAGATTTTACAACTCTATTGCCTTTCAGAAGGGTAATTGGCTTACGCTTGCTTCTGCAGCCTTCTTAGGGCCTCTTAAGTCTCCTTCTCTTGCTGTCAGCATTATGTCTTCTTATGACTTTAAAGTATCGAATCAATGATTCCATTGACTTTACATTACTATGGATACACAGGTTCTCTTACTGATCTAACTACCTTTGTCCTGAATCCATCTATTTTTCATTTATTCCTAAAAATTTATCAGACTAAATAGTTGTAAAGTCAGTTCCTATATGTAAGCGTTTTGAAGTATATCAGTAGAAGATATTTGCGAAATTAAGATTTATTGCTATAAACTTCTTTTGTTATTGTTCGATTCTTCTTCCATTTGAAACAATGTATCTGGATAGTTGAACGTGCACTTTCTCGTATCCCTCAACAATGTCAAATTTCAGATTAGTAAGTTCTGACGATCCTATTGATCCTGTAACATGGTGCTTCTGGCTTCTTTGCCAACAATCTTTCCTTAAGATTCTCCTATGGGTTTACTCATATCTGTATTCCTTGTTGAACTTCTTAGCAAAATGTTCTTCTATGTTTTCACCCAATAATCAGTGAGAATAGTTAAGGTTTCTTCTATGGTTTACCTTAGTATTAAATCTTCATTCCTTTCTTCCGCGATCAAAATTTGTATTTGAATCCGTTGGATAAAGCGTGATGTACTGTTTACCTGGTTCCCATAGTCTTAAGATTAATGGTGATCCGCTGGATAATACTGAGAGGTATTCATATGAGAAACTCCAATATTATCTTTATTTATATATTATAGAGGCTTTCTTCATATTGGAACCAGACAGTTGACTGATGTGCTCATTCTATCCCTTTTGGATGAGCTTACTTTTATCATTTATCAATTTTATTCTGTTATTTTCTTCTTAACAGTTTTATTTCTCTTAAGCTTCTTTATTTATACTTCTACTGTGTCCAATGTGAGTGTTATTTAAAGACAATCTCTCTATCTTGCCTGTCCTTTTCCTCGTTAAGCCAGGAGGATAAATAACAGACTACATA
>JABUQX010048867.1:10000-15000 GCA_015478945.1 Trachelipus rathkii | reverse complement strand
GAAATTTCCATTTGAACATAGACAGAACAAGTTTTTTAACAAAATGAATAGAAGTATCCTACTTTATAGTGTGAGTTATCAAATAATAATATAGGTTCGGCATCCCTGGAATTCATCTTTTCTTCACCTTTCTTTATTAACAATTCAGCAATGTTTGGATGAGGAGACTTTGAAATTGTCGCATTAATTTAAGGATTCCAGTAGATAGTATTTGTGGCCTCCATGAGTAAAGCTGTGTGGTTTG
The DNA here is from genome assembly GCA_015478945.1 of Trachelipus rathkii. Lineage (NCBI taxonomy): Eukaryota > Metazoa > Arthropoda > Malacostraca > Isopoda > Trachelipodidae > Trachelipus > Trachelipus rathkii. The sequence goes on along the minus strand of JABUQX010048867.1, from coordinate 14,756 downwards.
GTAAACTCTTGTAAATCATGAGTCCGTACTGGGACTGTTTCCCATTAACTAGTGCTAACTATTTCCATAATTAGACAAATGTATAGTTACTTTTTATTTTCAGAGAGAATAAAATATTCATAGTTACATGAGGTGTTTATCGATCTTTTGGCTGTAGTTGACATGAATTTTTCTTTAAAGTAATAAAACTTAATTAATTACAAGTTACCGGGCGTTATGACGGGTATTTAAGGAACCTATTTTAGTGTTTTGGAATCAACATAATAAACAAGCATATTTTCTGCAAAAGAGACACTATCATATATTATGAGTATATATATTGAACGTCTGATTGCCTATAGTTTTATTATCGTATATTATGAGTATCGTATATAATATATATTAGTATATATTAGTATATATATATAATATTTGATATATATATCGATGTATTATTTAATGTATTATTATATTATTAATTATTGTATATTTATATCTTGATTAGTTAGTATAGGATATTGATATTTATTATTCCGCTAATCAGAAAAAAACACTTTTAACTCAATGTCCCAAACTATAGAACTATCTAAGGATTGGAGGTGATCTTCTCAATTAAAGATATTATAATTATACTATATAAAATAATGATATTATAATATATATATATAAACTCTATATATATATATAGCGCAGTAGTATATTATATTTATATATATAATATTTATAGTCTATAGTATATATATTTAGAGAATAGTATAGTATATATTTTGAATTGATGTATTTTACGTTATATATATATACTATGTTAGATACGAATTTAAAATCATTTATTATTACTATTATATATATGATAATATATATATGATTATCTCTATTATATTATAATAGTATATATATGACATAATTTATTATATATAGTTATATGTAATCATTGTATTAATTATATATATATAGTTTTGTGTAATATATAATTTGTTTATATAGTCTTAAAAAAACATGTGTGTCGATAATAACTTAAAATTAATTACTTAGAACTTCGGTACTTGCCGGAGCCCGGATAGAGTCTTTTTTTTGCTGGCTCTGACTCCGGCTCCGGCGATCCAAGGTGCCCTCGACATTTCGCCTCCGACTGCTGCCCGGCTCCCGGCCCTGCCAGGCACCCCTAAGATTGTCGCCTCCGACTTCCGGCTCCGGCTCCATCCCCAGTCAAAATTTCGATCCTCCGGGCTCCTGGCTCCGGCCTCCCCCTAAAGAGTATCCTTGCGGCCTACACGGCTCCCAGGCTCTCCCGGCATTCCGGCCTTACCGCTACCGCAGCCCTGTATAAGAGAGTGTTTAAAAAATTTCTTTATAAGATTGCTTCGTGTTTTAACAAATACAAGTAAAATGTGATACTTTAATCGTAATAAGCTCGTATTTACCTACGGCTTGTGACTGAAGTGTTAGTCTTTAAATTGTGGCTTTCTGTATTTAGAGAGAGTTTAATAAAATGTTTATAAAGATAGAATTTTCTTTGTCATGTGATTTGTTATGTTTTATTTTATAATTAACAAGTGGGATGTGACTAACTAATTTATGAAGTGATTTTTTATTGAGCAATATGAAGGCAATAAATTTTGATTTTAAATTTGCTTTAGGGGATTTTTATGGAAGGAAGAATTACTGACTGCAAGATATTTCCCTTTACCTTACAAGGTATTTATAAAGGACTCTTATATATAGTATATTATATATTATATTTAATTTATATATATTATATACTATATATATACTATAATATACTATAATATATATTATTATATAATTAATAGTAATAATATTAGTACTTATACTATATATATAATATATATATATATATATATATAGTATATATAATATATATATTATATATATAATTTAATATATATATATATTATATTATATATATATTATATATATATATATTTATATATATATATAGTATATTATATATATTCTATTATGTATATATTTATATATAATATATATTATATATATATATAGTATGTATATATATATAATATATATATATATATATATTATATTATTTATATTATATGGCAAATTTTTTACTTGCCGGACTGTGAAGGTCTAACCCACAAGTATAAAGATACAGTACAATAAAAATGAGGAGAATGAACACACTAACTCTTATCTTTTTTAAGCTGCGATTCCCTGTGCGAATGGGTAAAATTTTTGTTCGTATCCTCTGGGTTTCTTGTTTTTATCTTCTGTAGCACATGTATGGTTCGAGCCTTTTCAGATCCTCTTGAGAAATAATCGACTTTTCGGGAGATTATTTGTCTGATGCCCCCCGAAAAAATTTTTGGAGCAGATTTTCTGATCGATTTTGACGGACGGAATTTTCTTTTTTCGATTTTATTTTTTTATCATCAATAGTTCTACTAGTTCCTGTTCTTGTCGGACGTACTACGTCCCTTTTCCGGCGTTACTAGTCCGTTTTTTCGGACGCCAAGTTACTTGTACGAGGAGCGTGACGGGTTGTGAATTGAATGTTTTGAAGTTCCCTGTGATGATGGGACTGTAATATTAAAAGTTTTCTATATAAAATTTTGCACGTCAATCTGGACGTTGCAAATTACCTTTATTAGTTATTGATATGTTCTTTATTCCGATATCAAAAGTTTCAGCTTCTTGAAGTCTTGCTGTTATGTGTACACAAGTTTGTGTATATATTAATATATAATTATATATATTATTTTAAGAGTAAATGTTTATTCCGCTGGAGTTATGAATTAAGTTCAAGAAGATTTTTAGGTCGGCGTATTTAAGCCCTGGTTGTGTTCGAAATTTGTTAAGCGATAATTCATTAACCATGGCACAAGCCATCTCTTGTTTTAAGGTTAAAATGAGAGAGTATACTTCATGATCTTTCATTCCAATAAGCAATTAATGTTCTTGACTTGCCTCGTTTCACACGGGTTGTTTTAAACCAATTCTTCTTATATTAATTTATTAAGGTTTATTTTTATAGGTATATATTTTTCTTGTGGTCTAAACAATTGTCACAATTCTATTTAAACTCTATTTATTTCAATGGACTAGAAGTTTTTACCGTTCCTAATTGTATCAATATTTTAACTATTGCAAATGATTTTAATCAAAAGGTTAATTTTCAGAAGTCGTTAGTTTGTATGTTTTATTAATGAAATCAAATCATGTAAAATGAACTGAAGACTTAGAGATGGGAAATTTATGAAATGTAAGCGTGTGTCTTCTTACCGTAAACTGATCATGAATCGTAACGAGAACCTAACGAAATATTCGAAACAATGAAATTTTCGAAAGTGGGATAATACAAACTTAGAACAAACGAAACCGCAGAGGGGTTGTTAGCTTGAAATTAAATAAACACAATTCATATATACATATATATATATGATATAATTATATATATATATATATATATATATATATATATATATATATATATATATATATATATATTTATATATATATATATATATATATATTATATATATATATAATACATGAGATTCCCTTTGTTATATGTATTATTCTTCTCCTAACATATCTTATATATATATATATATATAAATTTTGCTTTGCTCTTTGCGTATTATTCCTGATAAATAAATATTCGCTTTACCGTTAGCTTTTATTAATAATATTAATTATTATATATTATTTATTAATATTAATTATTATTATTAGTATATTATTATTAGATTATTATTATTATTATTATTATTACTTATTATTATTTTATTATTATTTTATTATTATTATTTTATTAATTATTATTTATTTTATTATTATTAAATAAAGTTTGATTGAAAATGAACTTTGACAATTAAATGTTTTTAGAAGTTTAAATTGTGCTTTCGAAATACTTTTCGAAAGGACTTTCTAATTTAAAAAAAAATAATCCTTTTTAAAATAAAAATTAAATTTCAAAATTTTTAATGAAATTAATAAAATTAATTTGATTTAAAAAAGTGAAATTTAATTTGGAATGAACTCAATAAAAATTAATTTGATTTTTTATCAAAAATGAAATTAATAAAAATTTGATTTGAAAAATAAAAAATGAAAATTAGTTTGCAATAAAATTGATTTATTTTTCTAGCAAAAGTTCAGTTAATAATTTCAATAATAATAATAATTATTAATGGATTTTTTTCTACTTACGAATTTATTTTCGGTTTGTCTTCTTGAAAGTACTTTTCTAAGTAAAATTGAATTTAGCAAAATTTAATTTATATATATATATATATATATATATATATATATATATATATTATATATAATATATATAATATATATATATATTATATATATATATATTTTATATTAATATATATATATATATATATATTATATATATTATATATATAATATATATTATATATATATATATATATATATAATATATATATATATATATATTATTTATATATAATATATCAAATATAATATATCTAATTAATCATAATTCAATATATTTAAATAATATATCCAATATATTATATCCAACATAATATATTTAATATATTTATATATTAAATAAAGTTTGAGTTTTAAGCTTTTAAGCTTTTAAGTTTTAAAAATATTACGAAAATTTTGAGTCGATTTTTTTCTATGTTCACCACAAAAGAATACTTTAAAATATTTCGTTTTTAGCGCTTTACGTTAAATAATATTAAATTTAAAGTTACTTTAAATTCTATTTATTTTCTTTTTTAAATGGTTAATTTGTAGCGAGAGAATGAGCTCT
>JABUQX010048867.1:0-5000 GCA_015478945.1 Trachelipus rathkii | reverse complement strand
TATTTACTATGATATTTTATTCAAAGAACTTATTTTATATTATGTTTGGATAAAACTTTGTTATGTTTGCAGTTATTCGGTGGTATAGTGATAGTTAGGTAACGTTATGATATATTTTTGTTAAATATTACTATGTTAATGTAAAAACTTTGTTACGTTAGCATATGCTCGTTTCGAAAATGTTACCTATAACAATAGATCGATATATGGATGGGTGGGAGGGGTGCAGGGGGTGCTGGGATGGGTGGTTTGATTTACTGATTTATTGCTTTAGGAGGATGTAAAACACAAGTTTTTAAAGTTATAAACATAAAAAGAATAAAAAATTTAGTAAAAAAACAAAAATGATTTGAACAAATAAAACAAAAATAAATAAAAGATTTGTGTTTTGCTATATAAAATATGACTTGAATCAATAGATCAATAGATCAATAGATCATGGATGGGTGAGAGGGGTGCAGGGGTGCGGGGGTGGGTGGTTTGATTTACTGATTTACGGATTTACTGCTTTAAACTGTGTAAAAACGCCCGTTTTTTAAGTTATAAACATAAAATGAATAAAAATTTTGGTAAAAAATATATTTTTGAACAAACTAAAATAAAAATAAATAAAAGTTTTGTGTTATGTTATACAAAATATGACCTGAATCAATAGATCAATAGATCATGGTTGGGTGGTAGGGGATCAAGGGTGCGGGGGGGGGGGTTTGATTTACTGATTTACTGCTTTAGGGGGTGTAAAAAGGCAAAATTTTTAAGTTATAAACATAAAAAGAATAAAAAATTTAGTAAAAAATATATTTTAAACAAATAAAATAAAAAATAAATAAAAGTTTTTGTGTTATGTTATACAAAATGTGATTTGAATCAATAGATCAATAGGTCATGTAGTATTGTGGGTGGTTTGATTTACTGATTTACTGATTTACTGATTTTATGCTTTAGGGTATGTAGGGTATGTAAAAACGCAAATTTTTTAAGTTATAAATATAAAAAAGAATAAAAATTTTAGTAAAAAATATATTTTTAAACAAAACAAAATAAAAATAAAAAAAGTTTTGTGTTATGTTGTAAAAAGTATGACTTGAATCAATAGATCAATAGATCGATAGATCATGAGTGGGGTGGGAGGGTGGGTGTGGGTGGTTTGATTTACTGATTTAGTGATTTACTGCTTAAGGGTGTGTAAAAACGCTAATTTTTTAAGCTATAAACATAAAAAGAATAAAAGTTTTGTTATGTTATACTAAGTATGACATGAATCAATAGATCAATAGAACAATAGATCATGGATGGGATGGGAGGGTGGGTGTGGGTGATTTGATTTACTGATTTACTGCTTTAGGGTGTGTAAAAATGCATTTTTTTACGTTATAAACATGAAAAGAATAAAATTTTTAGTAAAAATATATTTTTCAATAAATAAAATAAAAATAATAAAAGTTTTTGTGTTATGGTATACAAAATATGACTTGAATCAATAGATCAATAGATCAATTGATCAAAAGATCACGGGTGGGGCGGGGTGGGGCGGGGTGGGGGAGGGTAGGCTGGGTGGTTTGATTTACTGATTTACTGCTTTAGGGTGTGTAAAAATGCAATTTTTTTGTTATAAACATGAAAAGCATAAAAATTTTGGTAAAAAACAAAATGTTTAAAGCAAATAAAACAAAAAATAAGTACAGGTTTTGTGTTATGTTATACAAAATATGACTTAAATCAATATATCAATAGATCAATAGATCAATAGATCATGGATGGGGTGGGGAGGGAGGGGAGGTTAATTTACTGATATACTGATTTACTGCTTTAGCTTGTGTAAAAATTGTAAATTTTTTAAGTTATAAAAATAAAAAGAAAGGTTTTGTGATATGTTTTACAAAATATGACTTGAATCAATAGATCAATAGATCAATAGATCATGGATGGGGTGGGAAGGGGAAGGGTGGGTTGTTTGATTTACTGATTTACTGATTTAGATGGTGTGAAAACGCAAATTTTTTTACGTTATAAACATGAAAAGCATAAAAATTTTAGTAAAAATTATATTTTTAAACAAAATATATATATATATTTTTTTTAATTTAATTTTTTTAATTTAATTTTTTTAATTTAATTTTTTTTTAATTTAAATTTTTTTTAATTTAATTTTTTTTTTCCTTGAAGGTTCTGAAACCATCATATTCGAGATCTACAGACCCGATTACATATATAAGGACACAAACATTGTTGTTATACGAATGTTTACTACCTCGGCACCGCACCGGAGCTAGCACCGGTGCCATTGTCAACTCCGACTAATCAGACTCAGACTCCTTCTCCGACTCTTTTCTTCTCTGACTCCGACTCTGACTCTTTTCTTCACTTCTCTTATGTATTCAGTCAATTTTTACAGGGGACCTCCCTATTACCAGTGGCGCGGTCCCTAGGACCATTAGTACACTTTTATGAACCTTACATTTATTTCTCTTGAGTTATTTTCTTAGGTGTTCACTGGAAAACAAGATTCTATCTCACGACATAACAAAATATTGTGCATATTTGAGTGTGTGAGAGTACATATTGTGCTCTATTTAATTATATATTTCGAAACCGTAGATCGAATCAATCATTATTGAGCTCCGATGGTCCTCTGCTTGTGCGAAATCTTCATATCCAACATCACGTTCTCATATCTTTTTGTCTTTCATACTCATAAAGTAGCTCTCGACCTACCGTGCTTTCTTCCGCTAAATTCCCTCAAACACCTACATTGAGTTATTATATACACATCACTAACTGTACTGCTCGACCACTATTACTTTGTATTTATCAGGAGGACACAAACTCACTCACACATAACTACACTAAAGTCAAACAGGACGACCGGAGAATACCAAGAACATCGCAGAATCCAAGTACATCACGATCCCCGAAATAAAGAAAACAACCGACTCTCTTTCCATCAAATTATTTCAGCTGCGTGTTTCTACGAGCGACGATACTTGCATTTTTAGGGGCAGTAACAGCAATCCCCTATCTCGGTAAGGCGCGCGAGCATAAATTTTGCCCACCGGTGATCCGTACTGGTGCATATATATGACGATGTGTTCACACACCCTCTCACCACCTAACCGCGGCCCACAATTTTAGGAAACTGTCACGATTAACGTAACCCGGGCTAGCGATACTATATACTATATATATATATCATTACTATATATATTACTATATATATATATTATTATCATATATCAATCATATATTATATATATACTATATATACTATACTATTAGAGCTATATACTAATATATATATATTAACACTGTATCTAATAGAAACGAAGTAAAAAGGTACATAATGTAATTGATAAAATAAAAATAGATAGTAATTCGCCGCGTATTATAGTCGGTTGCGGTTAGTGGAGATATCTCTTGGATAGATTGTGAGAGAGGTATGAACATAGTGTAGTTAACTCGAAGTTGTTCCCCATTCTCATATTGAATAGTCAATTGATTCTACTAGTGTCATATGTTATTGGGCAATAATTCGTGAATCCATTTTATATATTTTAACTAATAGAATATAAGTAGGCTAATAAGCTGGATAAGAATTTAATTATTTTATTTCGTTATTCATACTGTCTATAATTAGGAATATACTGGTCTATCATTAATAAATAATTTAAATTAATATATGATATTATTACTATAAATCAGAAAAAATATAGTAATATATATATCATGCTATGTATATTATATTTGTATCCTATAATACTCTAACAACATATGAGTTTTACGGTATCTATTTCATAACCAATTACAATATTTCAGTATATCACACAGTTTTCTATACTAAACTAATATATTAATATATAATATATATATATTAATAATATATATATATAATATATTAAATATATATATATATTATAATATATTATATATATATTATATATATATATATAATTAATTATATATATATTAATTATTATATTTATATATTTAACTCATGTTAGGCGATATCCAGAAATTTCTATATATTAGGCTTGTTACCCATCAAAATATCGTTTTCTTTATATTATATATATATATATATTATATATATATATATATACAGATACTATATATATTATTATATATATATACTATATATTTAAACATTATATATTATATATAATTATATATATATATATATATAATATAAATATATATATATATTAATATATATATATATATATATATATATATATATAATAATATATTATAATAATATATATTATATATATATATATATATAGATAATATATATATATAATATAATAATACTATATATATATATATATATATTATTTATATATATAATTATTATAATAATGTGAGGTGGAGTATATAAAGAACAAAATATTAATATTGTAATTATCATAGTTTGGTGAATGCGATAATTTTATTATATATAATTGTATATAAATTATCTTATAAATAAAACCTAATATATGTTAAATTTAAATCACCCTGGGACTAATGAGATTATGTTAGCGAAGCTTGAGATAAACATCTTCATATTTTATTTCAATATATATTTCTGAATGTATAGTAGAGGAGGGCAAGTATCCAATAAAGTCTTATTTATTACTCAATTGATATATTTTTTATTCATAAAGTAGGTTTTTACAGTAAGTCATTGAATGTTAAAAATAGCTACGTATTCTAAACATGATAAAAGCGTCATACTCTATCGCACGTGATTCATTTACAAGATTCTGCTACCAAGGTATATTGATCCCTGGCGCCCTATGAATGTAACTCAGTGTTGTAAATTGTGACTGTCTGAGCAATGAGACACTAGTCCATCATATTGCGGTATTTTGGGCGACCTGTGCTTGTGATGCCATTTCAACTTCCATAAATCCCATCTCTGCACTTTAATAAATCTTCATTTGGGCTTTCGAGATCTTGCCTTGTAAGATGTTACACAATTCTTTTATTTTCTCATATGGCACATTACACTCGTTCGGTAT
>JABUQX010048866.1:37500-38614 GCA_015478945.1 Trachelipus rathkii | reverse complement strand
CATTGCACCCTTCAATATATATATATATAACCTTAACTATACTACTATATATATATATACTAACCTTATATATATATATATATATGTAACATATATATATATATAGCTGTTATTGCGAGGTGCTGCTGTATATATGTGAATTATATATGTAAAAGCAACTTTATATATATATATATATATATATATATATATATATATATATATATATATTTTAGTATTGTACCATACATTTATCTTGCAATATTTAGATTATTTAGCTTTTTTGTATTGGTTACCATGTTTTATCTTTTTTTTCTTCTTTCTTTTTTTTTTTCTTTAAGTTGCTGTTAGCACTAGGTTACTTTGCCGTTTACCTATTTTTCTCTTAATTTTTATTTACTTAAAATAAATTTTAAAATATTTTTTTTCTTAACTTGGTTTTAAACTTTTAATCGTTTGTTAAAAATTTAATATTATTGTTTAATATATTGTCACTCGAGTGTGAGTTGTGTCTGTGTTTGCTAAGTTTGCGAATGGATGGATGGCGCGGTCGGGGTCGGATTAGGAAGTGTGGGCGTATCACTCCTTTTCCAATCTAGAATCTGCTGAACATCACCTCACTACCTCTCTTCCTAACATTTTACTTCTGTCTGAGACCCGGCTATCCAGGGATTCCTTCTCTAATAACCAAAATATCTCTAACTATAACTTTTAAAATTTCCTACTGAATGGAGGGGTTTGAGTCTATATAAGCATATACACTCCTGTAATACGAATCGTAAATCTCGAATCTCCTAACTTTGATATTCTATGCCTTAAAATATGTTTCCTACTACTGCTGCCATTATCTTGTCACTCCTACTAATTTTCATTTTGCCCGGAATAGTTGCAAGGATATTATTCGACATGCTAAGAGTGTTTCATTAAAAGGAAGTGCACTCATAAAAACCTCTAGCTTCTTGCTCAAAACATCTCTAACACCTTCTGTAAATCTGCTTTTTCTCAATTTAATCCCTCGGACGGTTCTGTTGGTAATAATCCTTATAAAAAGACTAATCTGTTTGACCTCCCTTTTACATCCAATTCTACCTTGGACGATTCTGCCACCCCTCCTCCCACTCCATCTCCTCTCAGG
>JABUQX010048866.1:20000-27500 GCA_015478945.1 Trachelipus rathkii | reverse complement strand
CAATTATGCCCCCGACATAACCTACCTCCCCCCCCTCTCCAGGTCTAGTTACGTGGTTTATGTTTTCCCTAAATTTATCGCGTTGACGGCCCCAATACTGCAACAAATTCTCTGCGGGGTAGTTACATAGCTACACTGATGCTGTCCTTACTGTAGTGGTGTGTAGGGTTTCGTAAGAGTTTGGGGCCTTCCGTCCCCTAATGTGGTGACACTTACTCCTAGTGGTGAGTTTATTTTTTAAGTAGTATATATATATATATATATATATATATATATATATATATATATATATATATATATATATATATATATATATATATATATATATATATATATATATATATATATACTACTATATATATATATATATATATATATATATATATATATATATGGCTATTCAGTAGGATCTTTCACCGAAGAGGTATATTTATTAAAATTTTGTATTTTTCCCACTTTAGAAGGTATTTTTTTTAACCAATAAGCATAAAGATAAAGTTGCTAGTCGCTTCAAACGGTTGTAACACCAAGAAGCTAATTAAAAAATATAAAAGTTTACATCTATGAAAACTAACGTAACTCAGCATAACTTTAGTTAACGTATCATAACCTCACCTAATGTAGTTTATTTTTATAATCATCACATGGGAGCTGGCAACCTCCGGTGATGGAGTTTGCCAAGATTTTCAATGATTTCTGCCACCTTAACGGTCTTTATTCATATTTCTACTTCCTCTAGACCTCATCTTTTGATCTTCACTGCAACAAGTGTTTGGACGCTCCTGGCAAAGATAGCAAGTTCTATTTTGATCCTTATTACTGTCTCTATCTCCAATTTTGATGTAAAGATTTCTGTTGTGCACGTGTCTGGAACGACGTTGTTTACTCTAGTGATTTTAATTTTTAGCAGCTAATTTTTCACTTTATTACATAAGCTATTTTGCAAATCTACAAACTAAATTAATTTATGTTTATTTATCTCTTAAGTCTATTTACTATACAAAATTCTTCTGCCATGTATCTATATTGTGTGAATATTGGAGACTCAAGGCTTGTTTGTTGTGGTACCTCCTTTTTCCCAGCCACATCTGTTTTGTGGAACTAGTTGCCTTCATCTGTTTTTCCTGTTATATTCAATATTCCTCTCTCTTTAAAGCCTACGTCTGCGCTCACCTTAGGGAATTGTTTTAGGCAAGGGTTTGGGTGTTTTTTTTTTTTACTTTCCGTTTGTTTTGTTTAGTTTTTTTTTTTTGTTTATTTTTTTTTTAGCCCCATCCTAGAAAAGGGCCCTTCCCGTGAGTGGTGGCACCATGTAAAAAAAATCGAAACCAAAATAAAACACATTCTCTCTACTTCTTCCTCTTTTTCTCTGAAATCATTATTATGTGTGATTTTAATGTTCATCAGCGCCAATGGCTCTTTATTTCTCAAGATGCAGCTGTTAAACTTGACTTCATTTCTCTGTTCAAAATAACCTTGGTGAAATGGCGTAGATCCCTACCCGTGTCCCTGATCGCGTTGGAAGCAAATCTAACATTTTTGACCTTTCCTTCACTAAAATCCTTCTACTTATACTGTTAAACTCTTTCCACCACTTGGTTCTTCTGATCACCTTCCTATATCCTGATCTATCTCTTCGAGTCTTTTGCAAGAAAGTTCCCCGACAACTGCGAGAATTTTTTGGTACTTCTTTGAAACTAGTTGAACGAAGACACATAGTTAGATATTTCCATATGGATAAGCCTGTCCTGTAGGGTCGACCTCCCTCCGCATGGTAGGGTGCTGTGCGATGTGGTGCAGTGCGATGCTGGTTCACAACTCCTAATGCTGTTTTGTGTGGTGTTGTGCGAAAAAATCGGAAACTTTTCCAATTATATATCTTTGACAGGAGGTAGCGTTCCCAAGCTGAACGGATCGCCGTATTCTCTAACTTCAACGAAAACGTCATGTATCACCATAGACGATATGAAAATATTGATAATATAATTCCAGTCATATAAATTTCAGGCTGTTCACACTCACTCCTGATTAAAATGTATAAATATAAGAACAGTAAGGTCCCTTTCTGGACGTCGTTCTCATTTAGAAAATATGACCGACATAAAGCAAACTGTTTTCTTCACAGTTTTACACACATATCAGATACGAAATTTCAATGGCCATTAGACATTCTATGTACTGTAGTTTATCATTATATAGCCAATAATATATATATATATATATATATATATATATATATATATATGTATATAATAATATATACTATATATATATATATATAAAATTAAGGAATTAAAAAAATCATGAGGATAGAATATAAGAAATGTTGGAAGAAACTAAGAGAGAAATCTTGAAAATTGTATATGCCTATATATATATAAATATATATATATATATATATATATATATATATATATATATATATATATATATATATATATATAATATAATATATATATAATATATATATATATATATATAAATATAGAAAAAGTAAAAATTCTTTTAATATATATATATGTATAATATATAATAATATATATATAATATATATATATATATACATATATATATATATATATATATATATATATATATATATATATATATATATGTATATATATATATATATAGTAGCAAACAAAAAGATTTTCAAACACATGTTTTTGTTTCATTTTTAATTTAAAGAAGTAATTTTTACTTTTTAGATACATTTCAAAAATGACGATATCTTGTTTTAGTTATTGATATATAATTTTGATTATCAGATTGATAAATGTAACAATTAAAAATTTAAATTTTTTTTTGATGAAACATGAACTTCCATTTAAAATAAAACTAAATATGTGAATTAGAGCATCAAAATATTCATTATTACCAAGCATAACAGTGCTTAAATATAAAGAAATTTATATTAAAAATATATTAAAACCGTAAAATAAGAATAAATAAAAACATTGGTTTCTAAGGATATATACCGTAATAGCTTAATATATATATATATACATATATATATATATATACTATATACTATACTAATATATATATATATATATATATATATATATATATATATATATATATATATATATATAACAACATATATAACTGTATATATATATATATATAGATGAAAAGGAAGACAAACACCGAGGAGTGCCATAGTATATTAAGAACGTTTCGCGCTATAACTAAGCGCATCATCAGCTATAAATAAATAATAAAATCATATATGAATAATGTCGAGAATTATTTGGAAATATATAATTTTACAATCCGGCTGATCAGATATAAAACCCAAGAATTCAAAACTAATTTAAGTACAAAAATTAAACAAATTCTATTCTTAACCTCATACTAACCTTACATACTGGATGAACAATAAGAATGAATAAGATTAAATTCAAACTATTTATACCTAAATTATGCATAAATTGGTTGGTTGTTTGAAACTTACTATACTTAAAATCAATATTTATAACAGTATAATAAAATGAAATTATTAAGACATTTAATGAAAATTATTACAATTAAAATAAATTAAGTTTGATTGAAGATAAATCAGAGTTGAGTTCAAGCTCCAATTCATGAATGTAGAGGCTCTCCAAGATTTTTCTGTCGCGAGTATCAGTGACGGAGGCAAGAATCGAAAAGTCGTTGGTAGTGATGGGATGATCTTTTTCGTGGCTATGGCTACGTATGGATGAAAATTCAGGTGAGGATAGAGGAAGATTGGTACGGAAAGAAAAACCCTTGTGTTTGGCAATCCTGATGCAAAGTTGTAGGCCTGTTTGACCTACATAGCGGGCATTACAGCCAGCACACTTATACAAATAGACTATCGAGGAGTGGTCCAAAGATTTAATCTTTGGACCTGAAAAAGTTACTAATTTTAGAGTTATTAGTAAAAATAAAAAATAAAGGTGGCAAATGGGAAGTGTCTCGTTAATATAGGTCTGAGGGTTCTAATAAATGTATCGGTGAATCGACCTGTGTAAGGAATCTTCAGGTAAATTTTCTGCTTAGGGACATCAAAATTGGGAGTAGGTGGTCTAAAATGGTTCTCAAGGAAGTTAAATATGATTTTATTAACAAGGTATGAAGGAAAGAGATTAAAATTAGGAAGCTCCTTAAATATTTGTGTTCTGAATGAAAAGAAATCCAGGAGGAACATACCTTAAAGGCCCGCTTTATTCTGCCTGTAAAGCCGGACAATTTAAACTTATCTGGAAGAAAGCTGAAGAAGTGAGTGCCTAATTGGGTGGAGGTCGGCTTGCGGTAAATCTGTGTAGAGAAGGAACCATTAGTGCGAGAGACGCCAACATCAAGAAACGGAAGGAATCCATCCACCTCACATTCCATGGAAAATTTGATATTTTTATGTTGCTTATTAAGGTAATTTAAAAATAAGTCGGCATGTTCTTTGTTAGAAAAAATTAAGAAGCAGTCATCCACATATCTTTTGTAGACAATGGGTCTGAAGGCTTTAACTTCCTTGAGAACCATTTTAGACCACCTACTCCCACTTTTGATGTCCCTAAACAGCAAATTTACCTGAAGATTCCTTACACAGGTCGATTTACCAACACCCTTATTAGCCCTCAGACCTATATTAACGAGACACTTCCCATTTGCCACCATTATTTACCTACTAACAACTTCAAAATTAGTAACTTTTTCAGGTCAAAAGATTTTAATCCCTAAAGAGTTGCACTCCTCGATAGTCTATTTGTATAAGTGTGCTGGCTGTAATGCCCGCTATGTAGGTCAAACAGGCCTACAACTTCGCATCAGGATTGCCAAACAACAAGGGTCTTTCCTTACCAATCTTCCTCTATCACTCACCTGAATTTTCATCCATCTATATAGCCATCACCTGTCATTGACCACTGTCTGCTTGGGCCTCCTGTAATTAATTCAATCAAGCTTATTTATTTTGAGCCAGCAACAATTTTCATTATGCACGCAGAGCACCTCGTTTTGACACCATACTGTTATAAATGACCCGATTTTAGCATATTGAAGTTTCAAGCAACCAACAATTTATGCGTAAACAATTTGGACTAATGCTGTTCGATCGTATATTTCGATTGGTAAACGGGTTAATAATAGATTTATTTTGCTAACACAATTTACAGCGGTTTACGGTTTTCCTGTTTATATATTTTAAATATTGATATTCATTATTTACTTATAACTGATGATGCGCTGTATATTATGTCTCCTCGTATTTGTCTTCCGCACCTAAATCGCAGAATGAAGGTTCCTAGGAACCGTCAATCGCAGATATATATGTATAACATATATAGCATATATATATATATATATATATATATATATATATATATATATATATATATATATATATATATATGTTATCTTCTTCTTCACTATATATATATATATATAATATGGTAGAAGAAGAGGCCAATTCCGTAGTGGCAGGAGTTTTGGGATTTATCTCTTCTCCTTCTTCTTCCACTGATCTTGTAGTTATCTCTTCTGCTTGTTCTTCCACTGCACAGGTAGTAGCTGAAGGTAGTTCTTTGATAGATTCTCGTATTAGGCTTCGTTTATACTTTGAGGGGCCTAATTATCTAAAGGTACTCGAAACTTCACCTTTCTCTGTTGAAGCTGCTTTTTTTTTCACCAACAGGAAGCTATATTGTTACTCTTTGATTGTTATTTCGATGCTAATGAACCATCAACACAACTAATTATTATCCTTTTATAGTTATCTCTTTAACGGTAAGGTGTTCAGCTTTAGTTTTCGGTTCTTGCAATAAGTTTGCATTCAGATTATATTCAAACGAGTCACTGACCTAGAATTATGCCCAATAATATTTTTACAATTTTTATTATACATAAACGTCTCGTTAACCTGCAGTTGAGTTCAGTTTCTATTTTGTAAACGAAACATTAACCTTATTTTAAAAGTCCTCCACAGATAAAGAACCTCCAAAAAATGCATTTAACAATATGCCTAAGAAATAAAATTACATAAATATAATCAATAATTTTTATAAGGAAAACATTGCAAACAATTATTATATCAAAAAACAGCATATTATGAAAAAACTAAATAACAAAAGTATTAAAAAATGTACTTTTTTTTTGTTACTAAAAAAATGAAACTCCAGAATTCGTTTTCTTTAATTCCCTTATTTTTAAAAAAATATATATATTTGTTATTGGTCACTATTCTAAACTTTTATTTTTGAACACATATGAACATTATATAAACCATATACATAATAATAAAAGTACTATATGTAAATATATATATATATATATATATATATATATATATATATATATAATATATATATATATATATATATATATATATATATAATATATATATATATACATAACTACTGCTGCTGCTGCTAGCTATATATTTATATATATATATATATATATATATATATATATATATATATATATATATATATATATATATATATATATATATATATATATATATATATATATATTTTTTTTTTATTTATATTATTATATATATATATTTCAACATTTTTTTTATTAAAAATCACCTGTATAAATATATATAGATAAATTAGTGGCAGCAAACTTAACTAAATTTAATTTAAGATTCCTAAAAAGTTGTTTGAGAGATTGTGTAATCCCGAAAAGCCTTACTTCGAAGTTTATTTACATACAGAAAAATGACCCTTTTCCAATGATTATTTTTCGACAAATCCTTGAAAACAAAATTGAGGGTGCACAACAGGATTTAAAACTAAATTCAGATACTGTTATTGGAACTTCAAACATTTACAACAATGTTTTTACTACCAATATGAGAACCATAACCTTTTTACAAAATTACTGGACTATGCACGAGATACAAAGGATATAAAAGTAACCCATAAAAATAATCATCTAAAAAACAAACTTGATAATCTTTTTGAAGTTGGTTTATGAAACGGCCAGACAAACCAAAATAATGTTAGAAATTTGTCAAGATATAATTTAAATCAAACAGAAAAAGCCCTCCTAAGCTTTGGATTGTGTTTTTCAATGCCTAACCCGGACCCGTTGAAAATTGGAAAGACAATAATAACAACCAAGATATAAACTGATATTTTATTTGGATTGGTTTTGAAAATGCAAAAAGATTTTTTGAGACATTCGGGTTTTCCGCAGAGATTTTATGTGGCACTGAGAAACCTACAGAATAATAGAGAGATCGTAATTACTAGATCAGATAAGGGCAGTAACATAGTTTTAATGAACTCGGAACAATATTCAGAAAAGGCATACAACCTCTTAAATGATAATACTACTTATAGCAACATAACCAATAATCCTCTTAAAAACTCACAACAGCAGTTCAACAATTCAATCAACAAGATATTACCTGAACAAAAAGAACTAATCCAGAAATTTAAAGCATACATACCTACAATTTCAAATTTTTTTCGCAATTCCAAAATTGCACAAAGAAAATATTCCTCTCAGACCCATAATTTCCAA
>JABUQX010048866.1:0-12500 GCA_015478945.1 Trachelipus rathkii | reverse complement strand
AAATGAGGAATGAGCGCATTAGGGAGTTGTAGGTGTGAAGGAAGGAGTGAATTAGAGAATAAACGAAAGTATATTGGGATGGTTTTGTCATATGGAAAAGATGGACGATAGTCGATTTTTTAAGCGAATGTATAGTGGTAAGTGTGCTGGGAATGAACTGGCTGAGAGAGCGAAGAAAAAGTGGATGAGTCAGTAAATGAATACTTGAAGGAGGAATGTGAGTTTGGAAGAAGCGAAAAGAAATTTGCGTAATAAAAGTAAATGGTGGGGTTTTGTAAGAGGGTATGATTGTGGCCTGGTCCAGAGATTGAACCCCACATTGACGAGATACCACAATGAGGGTGGTCACAGTCTCGTTAAACAGAAGATTGGATTTTTCAGACTGCAAAGAGTTCCCACTTAAGGGTATATATATATATATATATATATATATATATATATATATATATATATATATATATATATATATATATATATATATATTATATATATATATATATATATATATATTTAACTACAATATAGATTTATATATATATATATATATATATATATATATATATATATATATATATATATATATATATATATATATATATATATATATATATATATATATATATATATATATATATATATATATATATACTGCTATATATATATAATATATATATATACTATATCAACTATATATATATATATATATATATATATATATATATATATATATGACATTCGGTAGGATCTTTCTCCTGTAAATTGTTTGAGGGGGAAAAAAAAATAGATAAAAATTTGGTAATTTTTCATTTTTTTCTATGTATACATTATTGAACAAAATCTACAAACGTTTATGATGCCAAATGCGTGTTTTTCTTTTTTTTTTAACAACGCAAAGTGAAAAAATTATCTTGCATGCCAGTCGAGTGACAGAAGAACTGATTGGTGAAAAACAAGGTGCGTTTAAAAGTGGCAGAGGATGTGTGGATCATATCTTTACATTGAAGCAAATTATTAGGAAAATGAAGGAGGAGAAGAATAAATTGTATTTAGGTTTTATGGATTTGCAACAGACATATGATAGAATTAATAGGAAGCTATATGGCAATTGTTAGTGATATATGGTGTTAGTGGTAAGCTTCTGAATGGAATCAAAAGTATGTATGACGATAGCGAAGCGTATGTAAGAATAAATAGAGTCCAAGGTGATTGGTTTAATATTAATAGCGGAGTGAGGCAGGGTTGTGTTATGTCTTCTTGGTTATTAAATTTGTATATGGATGAGGTTATGAAAGAATTAGAGAAGGGGGTGGCAGGGGATGGATGGTGTTAGAATGATAGAGAATGGAAGAGAGTGGAGTGGAGGGTTCCCTACCAATTATATGAGGATGATTTGGTTTTGTGTGGCGAATCTGAGGAGAGTTTGAGAGGATTGGTAGCAAGATTTGGTATTGTGTGTAAAAGGAGGGGTTTGAAAGTAAACGTAGATAAGAGTGAGGACTGTCCTCGGTGTGAGGTTATGTCACATGGTGAGCAGCAGGAACAAGTAAGTGTCTGAGTTTAAATATTTAGGATATTTGTTGGATGAAAAGGGAACGGATGATGCAGAGTGTAGTAGGAAAGTTGTAAACAGCAGGAAGGTGGCTGGTGCAATTAAATCCTTGGTGGATGTAAAGATACTAAGTCTTGAGTGAGCTAGGATCTTACATGAGGGCATGTTGTTACCTGTGTTAATGAATAGTAGTGAGACTACGGTCTGGAATAAGAGGTATAGATCTAAAGTTCAATATTTTCAAATGGACAATCTTAGGAGTGCAAGGTGTGAAAAGAATTGATAAAATGAGGAATAAACGTATCAGAGTTGTGTGCTGTGAAGAAATGGGTAAATGAGAGAATAAATGAAAGTACGTATAGACGGTTTGGTCATGTGGAAGGGATGGATGGTAGTCGGGTCGCTAAACAGATCTATAGTGGCGAGTGTGCTGGGAATCGACCGACTGGGAGACCGAAGAAAAAGTGGATTGAGTCAGTAAAAATGCCTGGACGAGAGAAATGTGAGTTTGGCAGAGGCGAGAAGAAAGGTGCATAATAGAAGTGAATGGCGGGATTTTGTGATTGGGTATGGTTGTAGCCCACCTGGGCCAAGGGATGAACCCCACATTGACGAGATGCCATAGTGAAGATCCGTCGTGGTTCCGTGAAGCTCTAGGGTGGATTTTCTGACTGCGACGAGTTCTCACTAAAAGGTATAAAGGGGGTTGCAAGGCTGGGCTTTATTTTCGACTTGCTTCATATTCTTCTACTACATTTATATTTCCTGTGCATGTTACGCACCTTACCCCAGTTTTGGGGAGAGAAGGTGGGTGATGATGATGGTGATGATATATATATATATATATATATATATATATATATATATATATATATATATATATATAAGATATATAGTGTGTAGGGAAAGATATATATATATATATTAATATATCAATAATATAATAATAGTAATATATATAATATATAATCTGTGTGTTATTTTTATATATTTAAAAATAATGTTTGTGTGAGAAAATATTAAAAATATTACGTATAATAATAATATATGTAATAATATAACAACATGTAATATATGTAATAATATGTAATATAATAATAGCAACAATAACAACAATAACTAACAATAACCAATATGCCATAATAATATATATATATGTAACATATAATAACAACAATAATAATATATATATAATATTAATAATAATAATATATATATATATATATATATAATATATAACTCAATAATAATAACAACATATATATAACATAATATATATAATAACTAATATATGTTTATATATGTATAATAATATATAATAATAACCTAAATATATATATATGATATATATTGATGTATATAGACGTATACAGATATATTTATGTAACTGGATTTAGACTTGTACTCTTCTTTTTATATATATATATATATATATATATATAAGCCATTGTTATAAAGCTTGTTAATTGTTATATATAAAAATAACATTAAAATATAAAAAATTAAATAAATATATAAATTGTAATGTAATTTTATCGGAAATTATGTTTTAAACCTGCCAATAAAAGAAAGGGTTAGCGGACTGTGGCAGACCAGTAGTAAATATATATATATATATATATATATATATATATATATATATATATATATATATATATATATATATATATATATATATATATATATATATATATATATATATAAGAAATTCATAAAGTACTTGTACTTGTATTTGTACTTGATACCTTGTACCTGTACTTGTACTTGTACTTGAACAAATTCTAGAGTACTTGTACTTGTGCTTGAACAATTCTAGAGTTCTTGTACTTGTACTTATACTTGACAATATGTACTTGAACCCAAGCCTGATATATATATATATATATATATATATATATATATATATGATATATATGGGTTTATTTTTATATGTATTCATATATATATATATATATATATACTCTTTATATATATTCTATATATGCTATATATATATGGCTTAACATAAATTATTTAAGATAATACGATCAAGCAGAGACCAAACGACAACTGCAATTAAAATGTTGCATGCTCATGCAGGTGTAAAAAAGTCTTTTTTTATCTTGACCTTATTGGTTTTCTCCTTAGCTAAATGCAAAGAGATAAATAAAATAATGATATAATTGAAAACGTTATAATAGTCATAAATATAAGTGATTAATAGTGATAAAATAGTAATAAATAAAAATAGTTATAAAATAGTGATATAATTAATTTTAATATAATAGTGATATAATTATATATTGTTTTAATAAGCTTTAATAATATATATATATATATATATTTTTAAAAATATATATTAAAATATATATATATATATATATATATATATATATAATATATATATATATATATATATATATATATATATTAACTATATGCTGTAATGTATGTATGTAGTGTAATAGCTTAGCATAACAGTAGCCAGTAGTAATAGCTCAACTTAACTTAATATGTATGCTATGTATGTAATAATAATAATATTATGTATAATATATAATAATAATAATATAGCCAATAATATAGCTATAACATATATATATATTAAT
The DNA here is from genome assembly GCA_015478945.1 of Trachelipus rathkii. Taxonomy (NCBI): domain Eukaryota; kingdom Metazoa; phylum Arthropoda; class Malacostraca; order Isopoda; family Trachelipodidae; genus Trachelipus; species Trachelipus rathkii. The sequence continues at coordinate 8,363 of JABUQX010048866.1, read as the reverse complement.
ATGTATATATATGTATTGTAGCAACCAATATTATGTAAATACTATTTAATAATAATAATATATGTATATGTAATAATAATATAATATATGTAATAATAACAATATATATATATATTAATAATAATAATATATATGTAATAATAATAATAATTAGCATAATATAATAATAATAATATAACCAATAATATGTGGCATAATAATACTCAACTCTTTGCTCAACAATAACTCGCTGCTATGTATAATATATATGTATATATATATATATAATATTTATATATATATATATATATATATATATATATATATATATATATATATATATATATAATATATATATATATATATATATATATATTATATATATATATATATATATATATATATATATATTTATATATATATATATATATATATATATATATATATTATATATAATATATATATATAACATAATATATATAACAATATACAATATATATATATATATATATATAATAATAATAATAATAACATATAATAATAATAACATATGCTCTATAATATATATATATATATATATTTATATATATATATATATTATATATATATATATAACCTTAATAATAATATATATATATATATATATATATATATATATATATATATATATATATGATTTTAATATAGAATTTTAATATGGTTTTAATGGTTTTATGTTCTTAATTTTTTTTAACAGTTCCCATCTTAAGAGTGTTGCCGTATTCTAAGATACTAATTACCTACACAAGTTCCCCTATTTTATCTAGGCAATTAGTATCTAGGATCCACAAGGATAATAAAACCCAGTCCCTTGCCTTACGACTTTGTTACTCAACCGATTGCTCCACTTTATGTTTTCTTGTGTGCAGGATTATATTAATTCTATATTCATATGTAATGTTTTCATTCGAGCTTAACTTCAGATTTTATGCAAATCTAACAAGGGATTTCAATTTTGTGTTTTGCCTTTTGTACATTGAGTTATAAAACTTATAATATTGGTTTTACATTTGAAAATTCGAAGTCGAATGGGATATGTTTTTACTTTTATGGAGAAATATAAAATTGTTTTTTTGAATTCAACATTTTATTATCCGTCAACACAGTAAAAAGAATTTTATAAATATATTCGAATAAGATAGATTTATAGATAGATAGATAGATAGATAGATAGATAGATAGATAGATAGATAGATAGATAGATAGATAGATAGATAGATAGATAGATAGATAGATAGATAGATAGATAGATAGATATATAGATTGTAGTTCTTTATTATAGCAATTAAGTACATTTATTAGAATTAAAATTAAATTTCAAGCACTGAAAACAATAATAATAGAGCTATGAAATGATAGATAGATAGATAGATAGATAGATAGATAGATAGATAAATAGATAGATAGATAGATAGATAGATAGATAGATAGATAGATAGATAGATAGATAGATAGATAGATAGATAGATAGATAGATAGATAGTTAGATAGATAGATAGACAGTTAGATGGATAGATAGGGCAAATGCAAGGGCTTTGAAGGAGGTTTGGAAGGATCTTTACGTATATTTAACATTAACTAGACTTAAAAATTAAATTCTTAAAGAAGGAAGATAAAAACAAAGGGTAATGATGGATTGAAAAGATCTCGATATTTTTTTGAGTAATTAGTAATATGTGTAAAGTTATTGTAGGGTACAAATTAAGGTGAGAATGAAGTTGGACGCTCACAGAGTATCATCTCTCTCTCTCTCTCTCTCTCTCTCTCTCTCTCTCTCTCTCTCTCTCTCTTTCTCTCAGATCTCTCTCTCTCTCTCTCTCTCTCTCTCTCTCTCTCTCTCTCTCTCTCTCTCTCTCTCTCTCTCTCTCTCTCTCTTTCTCTCTTTTCTCCCTCCCTCTCTCTCTCTCTCTCTCTCTCTCTCTCTCTCTCTCTCTCTCTCTCTCTCTCTCCGCTCTCTCTCTCTCTCTCTCTCTCTCTCTCTCTCTCTCTCTCTCTCTCTCTCTCTCTCTCTCTCTCTCTCTCTCTCTCTAAGAAAAAAAACAGTAACTAGATTCGCTTTGTGAGATTCTATGAAAATATTAAATACAGAAAGAATGGTAAATAACGGAATATATGATAAAATAAAGTGTTAAAATAAAGTTTTATGCTTAAGAAATCACTGAGAAAATTAAGGCGAAAATAGATTCTCCCATAGAAAATGTAAATATAAATCTTTGATGTTAAGGGTTATAGCTTCTGACTACAGCAACTACTGTAGAGGAACATCATTTGTTTTTTAAAATTTATAAATAGCTTAGCTCCTTGAGGTTATTTCCTTTCTCTGATTCTCTTCGAATTCTTTACGAATTTTTATCTTTCACTTTATTTCATATCCATATATTGCTGAAGACGCTACCTTGCATTGCACCTTCTCTCAAATTTTTAAACCACGAAACTAATTTTTTTTTTCAGTTGGCAATATTCAAGGTTCATTGGTAAAAAAAAAAAAAAAAAAAAAAAAAAAAAAAAAAATAAAAAAATAAAAAAAAATAAACGCGGAACAGTTCAGTTAATTCGCTGGTGCACCCTGGCGATTTAACGTTATCTTGACACATTTAACATTTAGAATGAATAATGTTTATATACAAAATTCAAAAGCAGTAGCCTATTCATGATCAATGTCTCCTGGGTCCCCAACGGATTTCGTTACGTGACTGGGAATGATCATAGCTGTTAAGCCTGGTGAGAGAGTTGAATACAGGGAGATTGAAGTTAAATTTAAATACATGTAAAATTTCGACGAGCTCTCTTCAAAGTAGAATAAAAGTCTAAAAGAGTACATAAAAATAATATCCATTGTAAATTACGATAACAGATATAGAGTGATCAACCATTTGACAGGAAGAAATTAGAGAGAAACGGTAAAAGTGGGAGAATTTATGAGGCGAAAATCCTTAAATCTATTTATTCCGGTAAAAAATTAGAATTTGAAATGCTCTCGGATGGGTTTGTAAGCACTCTACTTTGTTGAAAGTTTCCTCATTACTAAGAAATAAATTGTAGTGGTTAAAATTTTTTAGATTTCTCAAAGCTCATAAATTCTTTGAAGTTTGTTAATAGAAATATAACACGTTCCTTCAGAAGATCACGGGAAAAATCACTTCCAATTATATTAACAACAAATAAATTTTTAATTTACACTTTTCCAAAGATTTCGTAGTAGTGTAGAATATTGCTTCGAATAGATATAATAAGAAATTGAATGTCAATGAGTATTTCTGCCCCAATCAAAGATAGCGTAAAACTACAATATGTAAGCTGCTCCAAAGTCTTATCCACAGCATTAGATTTTTCCAATTGGTATGACTGTGATTTGAAATGAGAGATAATTTCAGTGTTTATCCATCATCATTAAAAGTGGAATGGTGATATAATTTCATTAACTTAATAATAAAGGACTGCTAAGGATAATATCGAATATTGAAAAATCATAATATTTCATATATAAAGTTTAAAAAAGTTAAAATATTTTCAAATCTTTCGGTTTAGAGTAGGGCAGATTCAAAATTGCATTTAGAAAACTAAAACAAACCAGCGATGTTCTAAGGTTGAACGGTTCACCTTATTTAGGTACAGGTTAAATTAGAGCAAGCATATATCAGGAAATAAAATTACAAATTATTATGCAAAACCTGAACAGTTCACCATAACAGGACGAAAGATCAGAAAAAGTATTAAATTCATTAAGAGCATCATCAACAGGAGAGGACGACTTCTTATAATGCTCCGATGGAAAAGCAAAAATATTTTTGGCATAAATATAAATATCAAGTGCAAATATATGGGCTAAGGCTAAACTTTACTGGAATCATCTTATGTGGAATTAGGGAGAAGTAGGTCTGGTTCAGCTGAAGAAAAGAGAGTTTAGAGTTGTCGGGAGAGAAAAGGGAAAGAAAAGAAATAAAGTGGTCTGCCATTTTTATCAAACGTTAAGAAGGAGCAGTAAGAAATGGAGCTAAAGAAGAGATTATTACAGTTCCCTAAAAAAAGATTTTGCAAAATATATGTACAAACATAGCCTTAGGATGTTTACATGACTAAGTTTAAAAATCATGAACATCAGGGGTTTCAGGAAAGGCATGATGGAATCAAGAAGAAAACTAGAAGTTTTGCAAGCTTTGTAGTAGCGATTTTTTAACTATTCTAGATCCCTCTAGATATTGCTCCACTAAAATAAAAATTTTACGTTCTCAACATGCGTCTCGTATCGTTAAAATTTGGTGCAACTCTCCTCATTATTCAGCTTATGTAGTAAATCTCTTCAGGCAGATTGTTGAGGAAAAAAGGTGGAAAGCCGGGAGGGGGCTGGAAGGGGGAAAAACATCCCCAAAAAAATTCCCAGAAGAACGGGAAAAAAAACTTTAAGTTAATATTTGCTAAAATATTTGGGGAAGGGCTGCTTTGCAAGGCAAAAATTTGCCTAACAACAAAATTTCTTTAAAAACTTAAAAAATAAAAATAAAAATGCTATTTTTTTTACATTTGTGTTCCACAGACATTTAAGGGATCAACCCCAATGTAGTTTTTTTAAGCTATGTTTTGGGGGAACGCCAAAATTGACCAAACAGTGTAAATATAAACTATTCTTTTTTTTCCCAACAATTCTCATTCATTGTAAGATACATAAAATATTTAAATATCGTATATTTAAAAAACTAAAAAGGACACAATCTTTTTAAATTTCTCCATGTTTCTTCATTACGATGTAGGTGTTAAAATTCCTAAAGACTTTTCCAGGTGAAGGTATTTGGGTTTTCAGGGCGCTTCATTGACATGCGGAAAAGAAGTGAAGTATAAAATTAATTCAAATAAATTTTCTGCACAACGTAACAGGGAAACATTTGGACAATTTAAACATATCGAAGGATAATAAGGGAGTCGATATTTTACAAAAAAAGCCATTATTAGGCATTTTAACTTCTTACCCAAAATGCATTGAAAGGTACAGCTTTTATCGAGGTAAAGTGATTGTGGATTCCCCTTAAGGGGGATTATCAGGAAAAAATTCTTAAAATAAAGATAAATGAGTCAAATATGCTGACATTGAAAACAATGCATGCTTTGAAGTAAAGTGATAGACACTATTGTTTTCATGAAACTAAAGTATTATGAATAAATCGATTTTTCTTCTATAAAAAATTATTCGAAAACCTCACTGGACATTTTTTCAAAAATAAAAAAAATTTTCCAAGGTGAATTACTGATAATATTAAAAAACCAATGTTTTTTTTTCTTATTCAAAAAATCAGAAAAAAACGATTGAAAAAAATTAATTCCAGATTTTAGATTTAAGGTTTGGAAAAAATTAGTAGTGTACCCTATACTATAATATAGATAAAGGCAAAGATAATCGGATTAAAACTCATAACCAGTTTGAAAAGAACTTAAAATGTTGATGTTACAAAATCATTTCGCTTTAAGGAAGTACCTTGTACAAGGACCAAATAACAAAAGTACCTTCTAAAACTCCCACGTAAGCCATTTTCAAGCAGTGTAAAAGCCGGAGTTGTATAAAAAAAAATCAAAGATCGTTTATGACTAATGATTCGATATCGGATTATTTTTACTGAAGTATTATCACCCCCAACAAAAACAAGTAAATGAAAAGGTACTAATCGAAAAAAAAAAAAAAATTGGCCTTCCCTGAACCAAACTAAAAAAATATATGGTCTGGGTAAAAACCCCCAAAACACCAGACCCAATAATAAAAGGGGAAGTGCGCAAAAACAAGGTAAAACGAATTAAGTCAAAACCGGTTGTTTTTAATTGGTAAGCCCCTATCAAAAAACAGATGCAAAATTAGCATTGAAAATGCTTTCTTTTTCCGGGCATTATTCTATATTTTTCTTTATTTTAAATAACAATAACTTATTTTTTAAGGTGTAAAACAAAATCATTGACTACGGGTTTGTTTATTCGATTACCACAAAATAAATTGCAGGTCATATCAAATCAGATTAAAAAATTAGGAAAGAAAGAAACATAAAGAAAAATTTTCACTTCATTCTATTTGTATGATAAAAAATTAAAGAAATTAAATACATATAAATTGTGCATCCTTAAACTCTTTACCCAACTTTTCTTTCTCCATTCATTTCAAATCGGCCTCCTCTTTTCATTGTTAAAATCCACAACAGATAAGATTAATAAAATGATCTTTCTTCTTTTCAGTTTTAAAAAAAAAAAAATTTCTTTATTGAGGACAATCCTCATTAATTAGTCATTCAGATGAAAACCCATTCTTGAAAAAAACCCTAACAGGAAGAAAATCGGAAAAAAGGGACGGAGAATGATCTTGAAAAAAATTATGTAGTCTCGTTTCCGGAAAATACCAATCCAATAACAAAAGGCTTTCCCAAAAAAGAACCCCGCCTACCACTAGGAAATCTATTTAACATGCTTGAGGGGAAAGGGGCCATGTTTGTGAAAAAACGAAGACATTATATTGGGGATTATCTATCATTAATATTTGGGGAAAAGCGGAATTAAACCCAAAATCTCTTTGGATGATTTCAACATAGGCAGTAAGTATCGAAAAACTTTAAACGCTGAGTTATTGTCAACCAAATATCCCAAAGTTTTTTTTGATTTTCCCCTTCATATTTTTGCCTTGTAACTATAAAAGGGGTAGGCTTTTCTGATGGGAAGAACCACCAAAAAAAACTTTGCGGGCCAGGTTCAATAAACTTTTTTTTTCCCAATGGGATGAAAGAAAAGTTCCGATATTTTCTGCGCAATATCGAAAAAATTGTAGAGTAACGATTTGATTCTGCTTAAAAAAAATCTTTTCCATTTAATCGATTTGTTAAATTCATTTATGGATAAAACCAATGCTACTTTAAATTTTTAATTTCAGTTTGATTGGCTTCCCAGCATCAGCCCTTCGGAATGGGCTTCTGTTAAATTACATTTAGCCTCTCTTTTGAATTAGTAAAATTTCAAATATTATCATTATCGAAGGGGGCAAACAAAAAGTTGCTTCCGTTTAAAAAAAGGAAAACTTTGCCTACTCTTGAAGCTATTGCAGTATATTTGCATTTAAAATGTTTTCTTCCTCAAAATTTCTTTTCTGCTTTCAAAATTAAAAACTTTAAAAGAAAATAGAAAACATATTTTGCTTCTCAGATCTTCATCATATCATCATATCTCTTCTCCATCTTTCCTAAGACTTAAAAACTTAAAAACAAATTCCTAAAAAGAAAATAGGCTGAGCGATATTAAAAAATAAAAAAAATTCGAAATATTAAAGGAATTTAGCTCAACGATTAATTTCCTCCTCTATGTAGAGACCTCAAAAAATCCGGCAGATTTAGTAACTAGGGAAATTTCCTTTTTTTAAATTTTCCATATAAAAATTTCAAATATGGAAAAAAAGGAACCCATATCTTGGCTTTCATTAGATAAAAAACAATAGGCCCAAGCATGAATTAAAATATGTTTTATCATAAAGAAAGAAAAATGCTACAACATAATTTTCGTTAAACGAATATCGTATTTAAAATTTATTCTGTATTAAAACTTTTTTTTGGCGAATAAAGAATTTTGCTCAATTTGGATCGGTTTACATAGAATTTAAAAAAATAAATAAATTTTTTCTTATTCATTTTCAAGTTTATTTAAAAAGCAAAAAAGTATTTTTAAATTTAATGTACACCTTAAGAATTAAAAAGAAAAATAATTGGTAAAAATAATTGCAAAAAATAATCGATTTTGAAAAAAGGAAATAACATTCTTAAAATCACCTTCTGAAAAAGCATAATTTTGGGTAGTAATGAATGAAATTTATTTTTATTAGAGGACCAAAAAGTTTTTAAGAAACGCAGAGTTAGAATAGCTTGAACGTAATACACATATAATTTATTATAATCCTATTTTTTCTGCAACTTACAAAACACCACCAATTCCACTGGGGGATGACATTTGCATTCCTATGTAGTGAGGTGCAAAAACAAATTACTGGCACTTCATAACATACATTTAAAATGGTAGCGTTTTAAAGGTTTGATCCCAACTAACAAAGGCACGCTCAAAACCAGTCAAAAAAAACATTTCATTTGGTCCGGTGGCCTTTATTTGACAAAAGTATAATTCTTTCCACTTTCAAAGACTTCCATAAATCTATCAAATTACAACAAACCCAAGCCCTCAAATCAAATTTTTCAGGGGCACCCATTAAGGCATCTTAACTGGAAGTCCGAATTCCACCTCTTTTTTTTGGGATTAAAAGAACGGCTTTCTGGTAGGAAAAAAAAGGGAAAAAATGTAATATTTAATTAGAAAAACTGTTGAAAAGTACTAGTATTTGT
>JABUQX010048865.1:25000-60724 GCA_015478945.1 Trachelipus rathkii | reverse complement strand
ACAATGCAGTCTAAATAATATGAATATATACCATCATATTAAATACTATATATTTATATATAATATACTCTATAATATAATTATATAATACTGTATACGATATATATATATATAGACATATACGTATACTATAAAATATCTAAAAATATTATATATATATTAATTATAATATATATATATTATCATATAGCTATATATAATATATAAAAATTCAAAGAAATTTAGGGAACAGTTAGATAAAAAAAGAACTATATAATCTGTAAATTTAGAGTATATAAGATAATCATAAATAACCGATAATTTTTATCTATATCAAGAGGAGAAACCAGTGTAAGTGGAGCTACTCCAGGCATTTAATACCTACTAAATACATAAGCAAACGACACACTATAGAGTACATGCATGTAAATGTGAAGAATTTTTATCAATACCATGAATTTTATAAAATTTCAAATGTATCTTATAAGATTAATATTTTATATTTAATATTCTTATATTAATTAAATAATCTATATATATCATTACGATGATATATACGATCTATGCTCATAAAAATATTATTTATATATAATATACTATATCACTAGACATACAGAAAGCTTTTCGATACTATTTATAAGATTAATTATCTATAATTAATAAATTATATATAATATATATATTATATATCTATTATTATAACTATATTAATAATATATATATACAAGATTATAATATATATAATTATAAAGTCATAATTAATATATTATATATATATCATAATATATATATCATATATATTATTATTATAGTATATAATATACTATATAAATTAATTAATTAAATTATATATATATCACTATATACATATTATTTAAGAATACTATGATTATAGATAGAATATACTAATATATTAGATATTATCTTATATCGAATCTTCATGATATATTCTAATATATATATATACTACTATTATATATATATAATATAAAGAAATATATAGATAATATATATGATAAATAATTATACTATGAATTGAATGATTGTAAACCCCCATTTATATGTTTACGTGGGGGAGGGGGAGGGTTGTTTCATACTTATAATATAGGGGTATCTGCAGTTCTGCAAGTAATGCGGATTTCAGCTGAAGGTGAGAGTAAATATATACATATCTATTAATAGTTATGATAATTGCTCATTAATATTTTTAGATTCAATGAATTAATAGATTAAATAAAGATAATTTTAATATATATATATAAAATATATAATATATTATTATATATTAATAAAGGAAATAGTATAAAATAATGGATAAGAACAGGTTGAAAATACCAATAATTATAACAATATATTAATGTAAATATCATATAATAAGAATAGAAGATTTACTCACTAATATATAAGACCAATCATATCATTATAACCATCGACTATAATTGATATCATAAAGTATGCGGTGTATTCTTGAGGTCCATAATGAATAAACACCTACTCATGCGCCCTATACACTGCACTATCAGATAGTTATCTAGATATATATACATTCCACACGATGTACACACGTAGAGTGTGTGTTTCTGTGTAAGGGCTTTTGAATGAATTATGGTAAAATATATATTGCGAGTTATGTACCTGAAACACTACGGAGGTTAGTATGCTATATATATTCTGGTCGGTCATGTAGAGTCTATATGTTTTCGATCGTACACACACACACGTGAAGACTACGAGTGAGAGTATATTCGAAGACGTATAGATGAACACTATCAGCATGACAGGCCAAGTATGTACTCATGCCTAAGTAGAACTGAACGCGGGGAATAACAGGTATGCTGAGAGACTTCGTGATGATAGAGAGTAGATGAATAGTAGTGTAATATCCACACGTGCTCTCGTAGCCGATGATATATTCAGTGATTCTGCTACAAGCTATATACTATATGTCGAGTGCGCTTGCTGTATACCGCTGTTCATCGTATGAGTGTCTGCATTATATATCTGTCGAGCAATAATGTAGAGTAGAGAGAGTATCACGAGAGCTGTCACACGGAGAGGATGGAGCTTGCGAGATTCGATTGCTGTATTAGAAAGGTGATGATTATAGAGCGACACGAGTTATATAAACTAATATCGAGGCGGTGTAGTTAAGAGAGCGTGCTCCAACCAACAATTAAAGTGACATTTATCTTGGGCTAATTTAATATATAAATGATATTAGTCACACGAAACACACATTTCATGAGATGAACGACGAGTCGTAAGAAAGGCGGAGATGTCAGCTTAATGGAGTAAGATATCAGAGAGAGGATAATGATTACTATAGCATCCGAATAGGCGCTGAGTGTGGTTTTGGTCTCCAGATCTGAGAGTGTGACATTTTATAGATTTAAACTATTAATCACATAAGAGCGACCTTATATATAAAGTATAGAGAGCAGAGAGAGAGAGCTATAGCTTTAGGAGGCGGGGAGTGGCTCCGCTGTAGAAGGATCTCTTCAATAATAGGTTCTATATCTAATTTGTATAAGAATATAGTATTTTCCTAAACATAAGTGAAATGGTATATACTGGCGGCAGTGTATATGTATATAGCGTTCGGGTCGAGAGGAGAGGAGCCGTCAGGGAGTCAAACGAGAGATATCTGTGTCACTCACTGCTTATAGAATCCAGAGAGAGAGCGACTAGCTATACGGAGAGGAATTAGAGTATGAGACACACGCATATAGAGATTCTATAGTGTGCGTAAGTCTAGGGAGAATAACCCTTCACACTAATTCTTCTCATTTGTCATGTTCAGCACTGCCTCTTAAGCTCATTTTACTTATAAAATTCTTATCAATTCTCGGACAATAAAACCGCGCACACCGCAGGGCAAAGCGCGACACTGCGGACGGGATCCTTTAAAATGTGCGAGCAGATGCGGAGCGGCAGCGATGCGATGTTACCTCATCACAGATACACGATGATATATATACGTAAATAATAAAATATACACTCTTAATTTGCTATAAATATATAAGAAAGAATAATTATAAATAACATAATACAATATGAATTAGAGATAATATACTAGATCAGGAGCAAAGGGGGAGAGGGAGGAAAAATGATAAATAGTAGACTATTGTATCTGACAGTAAAGATGTATATGATATATATAATATATTGGAGAATATAATAATAGAGAATATAAATATAAATAAAAAATAATCTAAGCCTCATCATAATAATTAAAATGTAGTATATATGAGCTACGCAATAATAAGATAAACGTATATTATTCTATATATAGATTAATATACTGCTGTACTACAATAAATACTGAGTACTAATAACGCGTATACGATATATATAATCTTGAAGCAGAGACAGAAACCCTGAGGAATACCGGGAGAGAGAGAGAGAGAGAGAGAGAGAAGAGAGAGAGAAGAGAGAGGAGAGAGAGAGAGAGAGAGAAGAAGAGAGAGAAGAGAGAGAGAGAGAGACGAGAGAGAGAGACGAGAGAGAGAAAGGAAGATGAAAAAGAGGTCTATTAGAGAAAAGTTTGAATTAACCATCACCCCTCTTCCAGATGAACGGAACAGAGGTGAGAAAGAGAGAGAGAGCAGAGAGCGAGAAAGAGAGGAGATCCTACATGGGTGACTTGTGAGGGTTGTGAAGCTAAAGTTTTGATTAGTGAAGTGATTTATTGTGTAGGGAATGAGGAGTTGGGATGGAGCTTCTTCTGGACTAGGTAACGTCTTCTCTTAACCTATCTGTATCAGGTACACTGTTGCGCCCCCCCCCTCGCAATCAGTTGGTCAAGCTGAAATAAAAAAAACAAAGTATATATAGTATAATATATAAAAATAACTACATAAATAATCGCATTACCTTTAAATAGGCGAATTAATATTAATAAGAATATACAAATAATAACAAAGAGGTAGAAATATATAAATATCTATATATAATAAATATAATTATTGCTGTGTGTTGTGGTGTGTAGGTTCGTGGGTGAAGACGTGTTGAAAGGCGCTCGCCCCTGAAATAATTTAATCAATTTATCTACTTTAATTGTTTTAGTGTAGTGCGGTTTAATGAAAAGTTGGTGTGTATGTCAAACTCTTTTTTTATATTATTAGAAATTCTATTAAATCATACAGGTGTCAAATTATTATCCTTTATAAGTTCTACACGTACGAGTTGTAAAGAGATAAGTCTATTAAAACTTTTCTTCTTTTACTTTTTAAGTAAGGTTGATATGCAAATAGTGTAGTGTTTAGGTGGTGTAAACTAGTTAGATTTTAGTAACTAAAGGGATCAATTTGTTTTCGTAGTCTGTTTAACATATTTTTACGTGACATGTTATTATTAATTTAACACGGTCCGTATTACATAAACGCTTCTTCATTTCTAAGCAATATACAGATACATTAATTACTTTTGAACATTCATAAACGCTTGAATAATGCAATTTAATGCATACTTTAATTTCATGTACGTGTCGTTGCATACATTCTCTAATACTATAAACAACTTTACACACAACACTTATGCATATTTGTCATATTTAACTGAATGTGGCTTTAGTGCTGTGAATAATTTGTTATGTTTTGTTTTTTGTCTTGTTTTGTTTGAGAAGCTGCTTTGTGGTGCGAGTGATGGCAATTTGCACACGGACGCCGGGCTTACTCTATAGACTACTAACATCCGAAGCAAGGCTACAATTCTAACCTTAGGCATCGTGGAAAGGACAAACGTGTCTCTAACTACCCATTAACCTTTTGCGTCGTGCTGAGAACAACAGATGCGAAGAATGGCAACACCACCTAACACGTTGAATGTACTAACTATAGACGAATTCCATAATCTTCCGTCTGAAGTGGGAGTGGGCCCATATGTAGAGAAACACAAGTGAGGCACCTCGTAATGCACGTCTCGTGAAAACTCGAATCTCCTAACTTCACCATGCCGTCGGCTAAAATCTTTCTTCCCTGTCCATCTACATAACGTGCTTCGCTAGCTGTCCCTAACAGAAACATCATTTCAGAACCACCGCCTGTTTGATATCGTTTCACTTTCACGCAGACGGTTATAGTCGTCCGTCATGCCAAATACGAGTCCTCTATTAGGGAGATCAACCGATACACAACAACGAAAGGTTGGGGCCTTCTCATACTGATATTAGGTGGAAGGAGCCGAATCATGGAGTACCACGATCTGGGAGCAACTAAGTAAAGGAACCCACACGTTCCGATCGGCTACCACCACATTCTGAACACACTGACCGTACGTTTCCACCACTAGTCCTTCTCTCTAATAAATACGCCACCTTCACTCCTATTGGTAAAATCTGACCACCAACTAATATCGCTAATTCAATACATTCTCTCCAACAGCTCCATCCGCACCCTACAAAAATTCCCCGTTTGTCTGGCACGTAATGATCGGGCCGATGGGAGAGGTCCTCTGCGTCTGCTCACGCAACTAAACGGAAAGACTGCTTGACCCTGGCGACGCTTCAAGCTTCCTGCCGCTAGATGGGAGCGTGATCACTGATGGGAGGACAGTTCATAAATCCCTCGACGTAAACAATCCTCCCGCATAACATAGCGATTCGGCTTGTGTCACCCTGGCCATTCAGCTAGAGACAGTGCGCGGGGGTGAAAAATTCTCGTCTCCTATCACTCTGCTAATTTTTCATCTCAGCTAGAAATCGTTCAGGATACCTGGCGTCGAGCAAAGCGGCCTTCAATCAAATGAAAGTGCGCAACCTCCTTGGTTCTCCTAACGACAAATTCTGCCTCTTGCCAAAAACATCTCTCAACAACTTCAAGTAAATCTGACCTTCTCCCTCTCTATCGTCTGAATGGTTCTGTGGCTGAATTCGCCCAACGACAAGGCCATCCGTTCGCCCCCTATTCCTCCTAATCAACCCTGATGCTCTGGCATGTCTCCACCCCTCCGTCTCAACTTTCTGCTAGTGGCCAACTATGCCTCTGCTGTGAATACACATTTGATCCGGGTGCATGGCTCCTGAAACTCTATAACACGTACGGAAGGACGGGTGATCCCGGATAGCGTTCCTACCCCGGTTGAGAGATGAGATTCGGGCTGGCCTCCCCCTCTCGAATACAACATATTCTTCTATATCCCAAATTAACAACACTGTAGTCCCTCAGGTGGAAGCACGCACAATTCCGACCGATTCGAAAAAGAAGCACGCTTCTGATCCTATCGAACTACGCCCATACTCCACTTGTAACTGCTAATCTAAGATCTTTGAAACCCTTCTCAACATCTGAAATGTTTTGTTGGAAAATCTCATCCTCTTTTCCGAATCGCCAGCTACGGCTTTGTACGGCGCTCGAGTCACTGGCAAATAGCGTCCTAGCTTAACTGATCTTAGGTTTCCGCCTAAGGAGCATGGGAGACTGCGTGGTGGCGCTGACATATCCAAACATTTGACCGGTATGGCACGTGTCATTCATGCTTCGCCCCAGCTCCCTTCATTTGGTTACGCTCCTTCCTTTGCTTGCTATGTCAGTTTCTCCTCTATGCTCAATTATTGCGGTTGTGGACGGGGCGACTTCGTCTGTTTTCTGTCATTTGGTTTATCCTGCAGGTACTGTCTATCTTCCCTACTTTAGTGCTTACGTTTCATAATGACTTCCAGCCACTCCAACATCTAACCTACACAACCACAACAGATCCCTTCATTCTTCAACAATCATCAGTCTGCGCCTTCCCTTACTTCTAGAAGGCCTGCGTCGTGAAATATTTCCGATGCTGATTCACTCAGCAGAATACTGGATAGGAGACATTCCGAGTGGGGGTCGTTCTCAACCTGTGGAAACTTAAATTCTCTTAAAAACCAACTTCTACAAATCGTCCCCTCTAAAACCCTTTCCAACTTTCCTATCTCTGTGCCGACGTCTCTCGTCTCCCGTTGACAAAGAGAAAATCCTGCCTCAAATAACGAAAAAATGTCTTGAAACCTCACATCAACAAGTCGGTTGCCTGAGTGCGGCCTCAAGAACTGGAATTCTGTTCTAGACGCGAAGACTTTTTTCTCTCCTCAGTTACTCCCGCTATACAAGGGTCACCTCATCCGCCTTGTATGGAATACTGCTCTCATATCTGGGGGGCCTACCGGTATTCACCCGGCTTTTGGAGCAGGGTCGAGTCAAAGATCCAAAAAGACTTAAAACATCCCCTTTCCGCTCACGTGACCCTGCTAGCTTGCGGCGCCGATGTGTGCTTTTTATCTCTTTGCTATAGGTTACACGGCAGTGGAGGTGCCTCGAGGGACTATCACTCGCGTACCGTCCACGCTTCGCCGTCGCCCCCGTAGAAAATGGAGGTGCGTGTCGCGCTCTGACGTTGCTGTGGATATGGCTACCTCCAGCCAGTACGCCTGCGGTTCTCCTTCTCCTCACCTAACTCTGTTCTCTGGCAACTCATCCATCTTCTGTTTCCGTGAATTTAAGTCTCCTCACTTTCACAAGCTGCGTCAGTGCTTCAATCTCGTAATTTGCGTTAGCTGGACATTGGGACGTGTAACACCCCTCCTTGAATAGGCTTCTGCCCGTGAGCGGCGGGATAGGTGATGAATATATATATTATTATATATAGTACTACCTATAATATAATATATTAATATATAATAATATAATAACTAAATATATACTATAATATATAAGGGTTCTAGGAAAAAAGTAGTTGCAACTTCCAAAATAACATTTAACATTTATGAATAAAATAAAAAATCAGCATAGCAAAATTTCGTTTTTTAAATACTTATAAATATGTCTTTAACATTACTACATATTAAAAATTAGTTAACAAGAAAAATATAAAACACAAAGTAATTAAGAATAAATAATAATATAATAAACAATAAAAGTAAAATCAATAAAATAATAAAAAATATATAAATAATAAATAACATGAATACTATAGTAAAACTATAAAAAAAAAAAGATATTTATAGTATATATATATATAATAAATATATATATATTACGTATATATACTATATATATATATATATATATAACTAATATATATTAGAATATAACAAAGTTATAGAACCAAGAAAATATATATAATAAATATAAATTAAAATATATATAGTATATATATAGAATATTTATAATATATTAATAATAAATATGATAATATATATATATATTAATATTAAAGTTTAATGAATCTGAAAAATATTTCTCCTTGAGTGCCAGCGCCTGATTTTCATCTGGCACCTAAAATGGCACTGGTGGCACTGTTGGCACTGGTCACCTTCCTTTCTTTCCCTCCGATACTTTTTGCTTCTTTCGGAGAGTTAGAACGCTTCGCGCAGAAGCAAATACGTAAGCAACTTATCTGCAAAGATAAGGATTCCATGTAAGTAATATACATATGATGTATTTATTGCGGATGTATGTATGGTTGAATGTATGTAGTGAATATGTTATGTTATGTCCTGTAGTATAGCATGAAGTATGCATGTAAACATAAGCCCTCAGCAATAAGTGTATAGCAATTATAATGCAAAATGTTATAAGACTTATGCTTAAATATATAAAAGGATATGCCAATATATACAATATATATATATATATATATATAAATATATATTATATATAGTACTATATCTATCTAGCTATATTTATATAATAAAAAAATAAATATTATTGTTATTTATTTATACCTAAAGCACCGGTTCCCGCCAACATAGATAAAGCGGCGAAATTCGCAAATAATACATATGAATAATGCGATTGTTCATGGGAATGAACATTTCGCAGAAGGGGGTCCCAGTCCCACAGCCATGGCCAAAAGAAAAATCTGCATATTACCAACGTGCGTCACAAACATCCCACAACAAGTCGGAATGCCAGAA
Source organism: Trachelipus rathkii (assembly GCA_015478945.1). Classification (NCBI taxonomy): domain Eukaryota; kingdom Metazoa; phylum Arthropoda; class Malacostraca; order Isopoda; family Trachelipodidae; genus Trachelipus; species Trachelipus rathkii. Next base: position 51,858 of record JABUQX010048865.1, on the reverse strand, counting down.
TATTTAACATAGCGTAGCTCTTGATTTCGTACTCCAAATTTGTTTTTATCATTTTTAAAAGACCTGATGATACAAGTTTTTTTTGCCCCTCACAAACTATTACAGACACCACTTTTACATATTTACATAAAATTCAATAATTTTTTGAAATGACTCATAAAACTTGTTGCGCCGATTATTCACTAAAAATGTAAGTGTTTATCATATATCGATTCATTTTATACAGATTTGATTCAATAATTATAAATATTTATAAGGTGAATTAATTTGGTAGCTACCCACTTAATAATTATTGCTGATTCTAACACTTCCCTCGAACAAGAATATCCTCTCTAGCAACTAAGTATAGATATATATAATATATAGTATATATATATAATACATATAGATATAAATAGTATATATATATATAATATAACTATATAATAATATATATATATATATAAATGTATTATAGTATATATATATATATATATTATGAGGATTCCTGAGTAAAATTTCGTATTGTGTGTATACCAACATAGTTTGCCTATGGTATGTATTTAACCATATAAGTGTGCAGTACAAGATTTATGTAAAATTTGCCAAGTACATAAAACTTCTATGATACCTATAAGATAATAATTTAAAAATATAAAATAGCATATAGTATATAGTCATACAAAATATATACTAAATATATATATATATATACTATACCATATCTTGTCGCTATTATATATATACATAATACTATATAATACCTATATATAATATATATTATAACTGGGTAGGTAGATATAAGTATTATAGCTAATAGCGACAAACATAATCTTGAAGTTTTATATTAAGTTTCGCTCTTATAGTTTACATAACTTATAAAACTACATTGTAGCCTAATTAAGTATCAATAGAGTATATAATGCAAATAGAGATCTAGGTGAACAATTTAGTCATCTTCCTAACACTAAGAATAAATCATCTTCTCATGACTCCGACCTGACAGAGCAAGTTTTCATTGACTGAACATGAAAAATCCGTTCGCCATCAGAAGGAAGACTGAGAAAATAAAAAAAAAATCTTGAGGAAACTGAAGAACGTGTTTTAATGAAGCATCTAAAAGTCTTTTGGAAAGCGACAAGTTATTTACAAAAGTAATTATTAAATATATTGATATAATAATATATATCGATACTATAATATATATATAATATATAAATATAAGTATATAGTATAGTAATATAGCAAAGTAATACTAATATAGGTATTATTTTTGATTATTCACTCCTACCCTAGTTAACTATATTTGCAATGCTATGTATATGTATTGAGACGTCTCACGACAGTACTCCTGTAGGCTCGTGAGAGAGCATAATACTCATCTGTCTATACTTGCCTGATAGAAAATATACTATCTCTGACGGAAAGCCGAATCCACCTAAAGCTAAAACTGATTGAAATCAAATATGGCCATACCCTCCTGGTGCGGCTAGGGTCACACCTAAGACAGTAAGGTCTATCCTAGCACTAAGAGTGCGGGTGTGAGCGAAATAGAGAGAGACGGAGTTCAAAAAGCGGGGTTGCAGTTTGTCTGATGAATAGACGATCTAAGAGATTTGTGACCGGTCTGGTCTAGGTCGGGAAGATGATGGGTTAATTTTTGAAATCCGAAAATCGGATATAGTGTCGAGCTAAGGTGGGATAGCGGCATACGAGGAATGTTTCCGGGATACACTAGATAAGGAAGGTTTATCTCTTTAAGAAATGCACCGCATTCGTGCTCTAAAGATCTCAGCTTCTCAGTTGGAAGACTACAGTTGCCTATGGTAACAGGTATGCAGCTGAACACGTAAAGGATAAAGCGAACCAATCTGAAGCAACGCAGGGAAGAATGTAATGTGTATGAAAAAGGGAACCAACTAAGAGGGTTATTAGCTACCAAATGGGTGTATATGTGAAAGAATGTATTGAGAAGAGGCCGAAGTTCATGAAGGAAAGAGTGAAAATGACAGAGAAAGGGAATTTTGAAGAAGATTGTGAGTTTGATGACAGAGGGGGGAGGGGGTACGAGGTTTGAAAATATTATCGAGGAAATTCGAGATAGAAGTATCAATGAGGTTAGGGAGGAAGAAATTAAATTTAGAGAAGGATTTGAGGTGGGTTATTTCTTGTTGGAATAAGATCCAGGACGAGCAAATATAGCAGGCTCTGTGAAGGTAAATAGTTATAGAGTTCGTGATAAGTTTAGAGGGGATGGAGCTTAGAAAATTCATACCAAGGAGAGAAGAGGAAGGTTTATGGCAAACAGAAGTTGAGAAGCCTGATGGAGTATACGTAACTAAAACATCCAGGAATGGGAGAGTATTGTTGGTTTCATCTTGACGAGTGAAGCTAATGTTGGAATTTTGTTATTAATATAAGCAAAAAAAAAAGAGGTCTGAGTGGGTCTTGGGATGAAAAACTAGAAAACAATCATCTATGTTACGTTTGTAAATAAGGTGTTTGAATTCCGGGGGGGTGGCAGTCTTGTAACCAGGGAGATTGTTAGTAGCACAGAAAAAGGTTTGCATAAGTGGATCCCAAGAGTAAGTCCATGGCATGCCGTCTATCTACTTATAATACTCATTTTCGAAAGAGAATACTATGATGTTGGTGGCCAAATTAAGAAGTTTCTTAAAGAGTTAAATTGAGGGAGGCTGAGATGTTAGGGCTATGGGAGTTAACAATGATATCTGACGTTTCAGTAAGACATTTAAGATATTTGTGATTTCAAAACTAGTCATGAAACAGTTAGGAAAGTGTAAGGATTTAATATAGTTGACAAAAGTAAAATGAGTCAGGAAGAGTGTGTGAGCTAAAAGTGAGGGGTTGTAGGTAAAGGACTAAAAATTTTGAAATGTTATAGGAGGGGGTATGAGTCTAAAAGGAAGTTTGGTTTATGGGATTTGGGCTTGCCATAAATAATTCCTGGGGACGAGCCAGAGACAAACAGTTGAGAGTAGAAAGATGACAATTTATTAAGTTTTTTTGAGTGAACGAAGGAAATCATTGATTTTATCTTCTATTTGAGTGATGTGAGGCAGAATATTATCAGTATTTAAAGTGTGAAGCTTTGAGAGGTCAGTGAGGAGGGTCAACATTTTAGAAATATAATCCAATTATTAAACAACCACCCCTCCACCTTTGTTCGGAGAGCAAATGATAAAGGATGGAGCGCAATTGGGATTCACGATTGAAAACACTGAAACTCGTAAATACAAAGAATGATAATCGGCATCCTCGGGTGCCCTGGTGCTTCAATACTAGTGCGGCTATAGTATAACTATAACTACTATTACCTGTATATAATTATTAAATATAGATGTCAATTATAATTATATTTATACTAATATATATAATTATATATATAGATATAAATATATCTATAAGTAGTATATAATAAAATATAATATATATATATCAGATATATATATATAATATAGATACTATAATAATATATATATATAATATATTATAGTAATATAGTATTATATATATTATATATATATAATATAAATAGATATATAGATAGTATATAATAATATAATATAATATATATATATATATAATAGACTCAATATATATAATAGAATAATTAATATATAAATAAGTATATATAGATATATATAATATAATATATATAAATAATAGTATAATATAAATAAATACAAATATAAACACTTAAATAGATATATATAATAATAATATATATATAATATATTCTATATATATATAATATTTATTATATATATATTCTAGTATTTATCAAAAATATAAACCGTATAAATGTATATATATATATATATATATATAGTATATAATATATAAGATTACACATACTATATAAATATATAATATGTTATATATATAACATATAGAATATTATATATCTATATATAGTATAAATTATATATATATAATGTATTAATAGTTATATATATATATATAACGTATAATATATAAATTATTATTATTTATTACTGTATTAAAATATAGTAGATATATATATATTATAATATAAAAATAATATTCTAATCTATTTATATATATTATATGTAGATATATATATATCTGCATATATTTATAAATAATAAATAGTAAATAAATTAATATAAATTAATGAAATTGGTCTTTGAACTTAAAACGAAAAGAATGCACAGTAAAGAAAACAGAAATATATATAAATAAAGTTAATAATAGATAAAAAATATATATATATCATATATAAATATAATATATATTATAAAAATTATAGAAATAATATATAGAAAATAGTATCCGGCGGGTGATATAGTATCTATATATATTACTGTATAAAATATATACATAAAAATACACTTTTATTATATAGAATTATTATAGTATCACAATATATATATTATATAATATAGTATCAGATATTAATAATAATATATAATACTCATACAATTATCTGTGAGGTACTTTTAAGAGGAGATATACCAAGTATAGAGACCGTAAATATACTCGTCAATTCTCAGGGAGTCCCACAGCTATATATATATATATATATTATAATATCATTATAATTATATAATATATAGAATACTATAAAATACAATATATTAAAAATATATATTAAATATACTGATCTATATATATATATATATGATATATAGATATATTCAGAATATAATAAAATATATTAAATATAATATAGCATAATATATATAAAATATATTAAATATAATCTATAATATATATATAAAGTATATAATATAATAATATATATTACATACGATAATATTATATATATATATATCAATATATTATATATATAAATAATAACTTATAATATATATAATAATATATATTTATTTAATTATTATATAAATATACTTTATCATGATTTGACAATTTCTCTATATTTTCAGTATTATTTTATAATTATTATATATATTATTATATTAGATTATTTATTATTATATATATTAATATTATTTTTTAATTTTTATTATATATATATATATATATTAAAATGATTAAATATATGATGTATTGACATATTTGCTTTGAAACTCTCTCTTTAACATCTGTGTTAGCATTTCTAATATATAATATTAATTATAAACTGATTGAACCACTTTACGTGGTATAATTTCAATATATTTGTTCTCCTATAAATAAAACAGGCTGGGAGCCGGAACCAGAGCCGGAGCCGGAACCGCAAAATTTTGGGTAGAACCGAAGCCAGATTTTTTTTTTTTTTTACTAAAATGGAGGCGGATCGGAGCCGGGCCGGAGCGAGCCGAAGGCGAAATTTTAAGGGACCTGGGCCGGAGCCGGATACGAGCCCAGCCGCAAAAAAAAGAGGCGGCCTCACGGCTCCGAACAAAACAAAATTAAGTAAATAGTCCTATATAGTATCTATATAGTATCTATATAGTATCTATATAGTATATATAATATAAATATATGATATATAATATATATATATAAAATAATAATTATATATAAATAAAATTTGAAATTACTATATTTGAAACTAATAATATTAATTAAATATATAATAATATATATATCATATAAATATTCTTAATACATTAAATCACCTCCAATTCTTATATATTCAAAATATCAACATATAATAATAATAATACTAAATATAATACTATATACTTACATATATAATTATATAAATAGTAATATATAATTAATATATATATATTCATAATAAAAATATTATAGATATATTATATATAATATATTAATAATATAATAATATATAATATATATAATCTTTTTATTCCAAGAAGCTTAGGTTTCTGTATATTTATTATTCAATAAGAAAAAAGGTTGAACGATTAATATGATTAACTTTAATAATCAAGCTTTAATACTTAGAAAAATCATTGTCATCTCACAACCATAAATAACGATAAAACACCGTCATGTAGACACTTAGAGAATATTATCTCACGATACTGAGATATAAAAAATACTTACAGTATATGGTCAGTTGAAATATAGTTAACCACAGTGAAGACATGGGACAAAAACAGCTCAGTTCGATCTAGCACGAAAAGAAAGTCTCAATTCATAAACCTATCCAGTTCACTGACATTGGAGTACACAATACAGTCATTTTGGATCCTTACCACTAATCGCGACATTTAAAAACGCATCATCACCACATTGCTAGGTGGTGTTGATGACAATTACCTTCAACCTGTATTGGGTAAAAAAGATAAGGAGAAGCAAAGTAAAGCCAGGTATAAACCTTTATTCAAAAACTGCAGACTAAAGGGTGAAACATTCAGAGTGCCATATGAACTGTCGTCTATTTAAAGCTGAAAATTCAAAAACAATTGATTATATAATGGTTGTTAAAAGATAGTGACGCCATTAGAGTTTCTGCATGATCCAGGATAAAGCATATGGTGGACATGGTTTTTAAGATAACTGGAGCCCTTAGACTGAATAAACATTGGTAAATATACGTTCTACGTAAGAAGAAATACACCAACCACAAAAACTAAAAATTGCCAATAAAGGGACGCCTTGTCATCTGTAAAAATGGATACTATACATGGGCAAAGCAAAAATATTTTGTCCAATAAATTGAATATATGTAGATTCGCAAGATATAATGACAAGAAATGTTCAATAAAACTTAGCTAGATAAAAGAAAAATACTCCACATTCAGAGAAATAATCATTCAAAATTTGTATCTGCATCTTAAAGACATAATTCTAAATAACAAAAGACAAGTATTAGCTTAGTTACGGATAACGCATCAAACAGTGATCAGTACATGAACAAATTTAATAAATAAGGACAATGAAGGAGTGAAAATAGAGCTGGTAAAGGTGAATACTCGAGTTAATTGAATGTCAAAAACGAGAATCAAAGTTGTTTCAGAAATGAACTTGAATAAAAACTAATGACATGCTATGTCGATAACGTTAACTAAGTGCCAAAAATAGTCACATGAGCACTGTGGAGTTATAAGCTTGCAAAGTAGTAGTGCCGGAATGGCTCCACCAATACACATAGAGCAAATCTATAACAGGGCGAGACAAATAGCAAAAAGCAGCCACGTACCCCCAACAATTATGGAAGTGTCTAAAGGAATCTATAGAATGCAAAGTGGCAATCTTAAGGTCAAGAGACAAGATGGGGAAGTACATGCTTAGTGCTCTAAAGGCCTTCTGCAGACTACAATATTATAGAATAAAGAACTTATGCTAAAACGCCGTAAAGCTCTAGAATCGATTCTCATCTCGCAGAAAGTTCTCCGGACCTACAAATCAACACAGAAGAATTATCAAAAACAGCCCATTATCTTAACTAACAAAAATAATCATCAGAAAAACTTGATTGCAGAATTTTTTTTATAGTGAAATAATAGCAATAATCACAAATAAATGTGATGGAATAAGAAGGGAAAGAAGATCATATAACTGAAAATAAAATATTCTTGTCGACAATCTTTGTTAGAATCTTTCCCAGAATTGAAGATCTGATATTACTAAAGCTGAGGTAGGTTATGCTGTGAGAGACCTATGGACTTAAATGGAAAAGTCTATCGAAATACAGTATATATCTGGGTCCTGGATCACATAGTTCAGCTAGTTCTAAGGTAATTCTCTCGAAACTTGTTAAAGAAAATATTTGCCTGATATAGGATAAGAAAGTCAATATTGCCAAGAATAAATTGGTAAATGGAAGCATTGCAGAAATACCCAACTGAAATAACTAAAAAAGTACAATGCTAGAAACTAGAAGAAAACCTATCAACCTAAAATACTTCTATGAAAATATTCAAAAAGGTAGAATGTCCATAAATCATAGATGGAAAATGAAAAATGCGACCGGTAAATCCAAAGTTACTCATTCATTAAATAGGAGTGGATTCACGAATCAAACAATTCTACTCACCCAAAATTTGACAAGATGCGAATCTGCAACAATGACATGCTTGACCTCCTATACAAGTGAAGGTTGGAGAAGCTATGTTCTGCTGTTGAAAAATAATAAAATCGGATCTAAGGACATCGTTAAGAGAGGATTTTATTGATGGTTTTATCTTGTCAACATCTATTAATGTATGAATAAAATTTATATTAACATGTGTTTAAATTGTTGCAAGTAGAGAAATATTTGTTTAAAAAACTTACGGAACTCACGAGTGAATTAATATTATATAAAACGTATCATTATACTTTTTATTATATTATTATATATCTTATTGTCTATTTTATACGAGTACGGCCCTATCTAATATAGTATACTATATAGTAGTCCTATATACCATAGTGTACAAAATCTTAAAAGAAGTTCAATAAATTATATACCATATTATCGTAGAAACATCATCTATAGATATATATATAATAATAATATAGATATATAAAACTGTTTTGAATAAAGTAGTATTAAGTTCAGGCTCATAGTCAAACGAGGAATATGTAAGAACTTTCGTGATAATCTAAATATGATTTTAGTCCGTTTAGAAAAAAAGATAATAAAATTATATACTAACTGTACAGCAGTTCATTCGCAAAGAGAATTATATTAAACAATGTAGGAAAGCGAAGTGAATGATCCTTTCGTATTCTAAAATTCTATTTGTCTATAAAATATATTCTGTTTAAATTCCTAGAGCTAAAAAGATGTCATTACAAACATCTAATCTCATCATACCCTCAAAAATTTTGTACAGAATTAATGATTCATGACTGTAAATGGAGAAGGAATAATACTAGGGGTCGGAGCCCCAACAATTTTTAAAATGCGGAGCCGGAGCGAGCCGAGGTAATTTAGAAAATGCTGGAGTCGGAGAGCCGGAGCCGGACCGAGCCGGGAATTTAAAAGCTGAGCCGGGAGCCGAGAGATCGGAGCCGGTAATATATAAATGCTGGGAGCGACCGAAGTCGGAGCCAAGAAAGAAATTTGCCGGCTCGCGAGCTGAAATTAAAACCATACAAAAATAAACATTATTCTTCTAGGAAAAACTGAGTTGAATAGAATTTATACACAAAAGTTTTATGTAGCCGACGTAAACTTCAAAACCCAAGAAATAATACCGTATATATAATTATAATATATACGTATATATATATAAGATATATATTATAATATATATAATATAATATATATAATATTATAAAATATATAAATAATATTATTAATCCACATCAATATTTTGTAAAGTATATTAAAAATTCAATTCTACCACTCACAGAGCTGGGGGAAATGGGAGGGCAAGCTCACTCACTAAACAATTGTTCGTGTGTAAGCATTATGCCCGAAATTGTGAATCATAGATATAATATATAATATATAAATATATATAGATATATATATATCATATACTATAAATAATATATATATATATAATATAAGTATATAATATATATTATATATAGTAAGTATATATATTTTACCATTCAATTAATCTTCTTCTCTAGGTAATTGTTATCTAGAATCCGGATGAGGGTGAAACCCCTGGCCATTAGTACATTCCGGACTCAGACGCGGCTTGCTGTGCCGGTAACAAACTTAATAACAAAAATAAGAAGAAAGACAACGGGACGCCATCCTATAATCCTAGTTCAGGAACCAAAGGAATATATATTTACTAGAGTAAGAAAACTCTAATTCGTATAAGTACTCTATGATATTATATATCTATATAATTATATATATATATAACATTTATATAATATATATAGATAAGATTCGTCTATAATATATATTATATAGTTATATATATATATATAAATTAATCTTGTAGTTTAACATGAAAGGAAGAAAAATAAATTGTATTAGGATTACTTGGATTTGCAATCGCGTTATGATATAGGACTTAAATAGGGAAGCTCTATGGCAGGTTTTAGTACATATTAAATATTAGCGAGTGGTGTAGGTCGTCTGACGGACCCATCAAAAAAGTTCTATTACGATGTATGCGTGTGTAAGAATAAAGGGAGTGTGAAAGCGATGAGATGGTTTAATATTATGTGGGAGTGAGGACAAAGGGATGTGATGGCTCCTTGGCTATTCAATTTTAAATATGGATAAGGTTTGATAAGAAATTAGAAGTGGGGTGCAGGTTGGAATAGTGCATTAAAGAATGCACGAAAATATTTACGATATATGTTGGATGAAAAGGGACGGATTAATTAGCACGAGTCTAGTCGGAAAAAGTTTGGGAATGTAAGGATTTGCAGGTGCAATTAAATTAGTTAAGATGTAAGGACTAGTCCCTCGGGAGTGAGCTAGGGTCTTACTGAAGTATATTACCCGTGTTAACATGACATATATTTGAGTGAGAAACTATGGTCTGGAAACTAGCTTAATCATCTAAAGTCAATGTGTTTAGATTATATATAAAAGAAGTATATATATATATATATATATACTATATAATATATAATATATACCATATAATATATAAATTATATATATATATATTAAATTATATATATATATAATATAAATAATAGATATATAGATATATAATATATATTATATAATAATAATAATATAAATATACTAAATTATTTTTATCACGTAATATAGGAGATAATTAGGTACCTACGTATTAGATTACCAGGGCAGCGGTTAAAGTTTACGGGAAGCAACAGGAGGACGGTCCTCCTCAAAAAAAAAATAAAAGCACTAAAAAAATAGAAATAATGCAAGTATAGTATATTGAGTAAATTTAAATTAGTAATGTTAAAATTGTTGAGAGTAACCCCTTTAACAATAGACGCTAATGTTATTACCATTCTAAGATTCATGTATATCTCTTGCGAAACATTATTTTCATAAGGACATTGACTGAGGAATTTCGATTGTGCCTCCAGAAAGCATAATTATAATGCTTCAAAACACTGGATGTACATGGCACGTAAAAAGAAACCCTTTCTCGCAATAGTTGCTAAAAGTGAGATTTTTCCACCAAGCCTCCCTCTCGAAACAACTCACCATAAATAACTCCCAAATTAAGGCACCTCTACTCAATAAGTCAGACGCGCCCCATGCATAAACATGTGAAACAATACAGTAAAGACACATTTTTTAGAAAAATATATAAAAACACAAACATTAATTATATATAAATAGGTATATAAATATTATTATTAGAATATTATGAAAAAAATTTCTGACCAAATATTTCTCTTTGTATCTATAATCTTAAACACAATATCAGTAGACTAAAATTGCAATTATAATTACGATGAAATTCAATAATATATATTAAATAAGTTATATATATGTAGTATATGTTAAATAGCAGATGAATGATGAGGGCAAGAGAGAGAAGAGAGAGAGAGAGAGAGAATAGTATATACAAAAAGTATCTTCAACTAAATAACTAATGAGACACTGAGAGAGATTGCCAAGATGATAAAAGCAACGCAGGCAAAAACCTGTCAACAGCTGGGGACCACATCGGGGGCTCAACACTCGTCGAGCACGAAAGAACGTAAAAGATTTATTGCCCGATTTGACGCTGTCATTGGATCCCCCTCTCAATCAACCTAGTTAACCAACTGCCAAGGTAGATACCCATCGCCCTGCACCCTCATGAGAATGACTGTGTGTGTCAAATACCATTAAAGAATCATAACCGTGGGTTTCTGAATGCGAATCTGGAGAACTACGATGCGAATTATACGAGTTGTCAAGTTAAATAGGGATCTACGGCACAATCAGATAACATAAAGGCAGAGTAGCTGATTTGACCTCTGTGAAAGCAAGGTCAAAATTGCCGGACGGACAGGCAAGGTATTACTGTAAGTTAGTAAATGATCAAATGACCTTTCTTTTTGTAAAAAATTGTGTAGCGTACATTAAAAATTTTAGTACGAGTTTATTAATGTCAACTAGTCTGTTATTTATGCTACAACATTTAATCCAAGTAGGTTACGTGACACAGTGGGGCAATAACACTTGTATATGTTCAAGGTTAGTATATATCTTCTAATCTAGTTTGAGAAAATGTCCGTACGCATTGAAGAGAGGAGTAGCTGATAACCTGGTTATTTCGTCAACGATTGAAATAACTGATAATAAAATGTTATTGTCCCTAGTTTCATAGTAATGCCTGTATAGAAATTAATATTGATAGGGAGATTGAGACACAAGCTGATGAAAATAGCTTATAAAGCTTTACTCAACTGGGTAGGTTTCCAGCACACCAACGAGAAATGTACTGTATTGAATTATAAAAAAATTAAACGAAAATCTCATAATATTATTAATACACCTCCGCGTTGAACAGCAGACAAGAGATAGAGGAAAAAAATCTCACAAGGTTAATAATACAATAATTGACTATATAATACTAAGTCATATAGATAATATACCTATGAAATATATATACTTAATATATATATTATATAGAGAATAGATAAGTAATTAGCATACTAACTATAGGGACAATAGAAGTAGAACCAAATAATATTAACCTGAGAGCCAGGTGCGGAACTGTCGCCCTGATAATTTCGTTCACGAGCCGCAGACTGATAAGAATCCACAGAATATAATTAATACGTAGAAAAAGATATCAGTTATGTATAATATAATATACTCAGAAATCGACTGATAGGTTAGATGTAAGAATCAACACATTATGAAAGAATTGTTGTTAGATAAAGGTCAGAAATATCAAGTATGCACCTATATAAACTGTTTCTTAAACCAATAAAGATTCTGAACCTGATATTAAATCTGAGCATATATATTTTCATGCCTAACTAACTATTAGACGGGCTATATAATATAGTTATTTGTCTTTCTAAGTAGTTATAACCTATATCTTATATATACCTAATATTATCCAGAAGTTAGGCTAGGGCAAGCCAAGAATTGAGACAAAATATAATAAGAAATAGTAGAGTGTTATTACTTGAATAATACACTTATATTAACCTTATATATACAGTACTATATTACTATAAGAGAGAGTGGATCCATTTGTTATTTAGAATATATTATATATAGGTATAATAAAAAAGATTAAAATACATTAAGATCATAATATATACTATGTTATAGCTATAATTATATAAATAGACTTTCTAATATATATATTATATATTTGATATATTAAATATATAATATATATATATATATATATATATATTTATACAGATGGTTACAAGAGGAGAATTATTTGACCTCCGAGATTGTGTGTCTGTAAAACGAGTTGATGGAACAAGAGAAAAGAAGCAAAAAAGTTTCGTATAAATACACTATCAACTTAAGAAGGGAAGATATATACAGTATATCACAAAGAGAATCAACAAAATTACAGAAATAATATTAAAAAATACACGTAAGTAGTATTTTTACAAACCAGTATGTTGCCTTCTGAGGTCAAGTTAATCATTAAACTATATAGTATATATATATAATATATAAACCAATAATATAAATAAAATAGTAATAAAATATATTAATATATACTACTATATATAAATATATGTCAAGGGTCTATTATATATATATACGACTTATATATATATATCATATAATTATATATAGTGGTGCATTGTAAATAGAGACTATATACTAAACTATATACAAAACTATATAAAACTATAGTAAATGAAATATGTATATCAAATTTTATTAATAGGTATTAATAATAAAGTAATTTTTTATTATATATAATAATTATATAATATATATAGATGCTGCTTATTTCCTATAATAAGAGAGATGAGAGCAAAAATATTGAAAGTCGTAGCATAGTATTAATATATAGAACAGTATATATATATATATAAAAATTAATATAAATATAGGTTAAATATATGATATATTAAAATAATAGAAATATATATAATATATATTATAGATACTATAAGTGTATATATAATAAGGAACCAAAACTAGATATATCCTATAATATATAGGTATATCTATATATATATATATATATTAAAATTATATAATATATATAGTATATATGATATATAGATTATATAATATATAGTTATTATATAATAAATATAGAAATATGATATAGTGGCTGAGCTTACGTGAACCGAAAACATGCGGAGGCACTTCAATATATATCATAATATTAAGTAATATATATACTGAGTTGATTATAATAAATTGTATACCCTTAAAAAAGGATTTATATATACATAAATAAAGAGTATTAAGTCATCAGTTCTAAACTATCACAGTATTCTTACATATCACTTTATAATCAATATATAACCGTGTAAAGTTCTTTTAACCTCTTATAAGTCCTTCTGCTAGTCACCGCGAGGTATATCATAATAAAATTAAAGATTTCGTAATTGTTAATTCATAACAAGAAATAAATCCATATAGGAAACTGTAAACAACCATAGTAACAATAGACTCATGGAATAATAATTTATACATACAGACTGCGAGAGTTCTCCACAATATCAATAAGATGAAAAATCAATGAATGAAAGAATGTCTCCATAATCCACAGTGAAGAACCGGGACAAAAACTACATCAAATCCTTCTTATATTCATTTGTATTCTGCACACAACCCCACCACAAAAACTGCCGTATTAAGTAATCTGTTCCTACGTACATGGATAACAAATCTTTTGTTCGTCACACCATGAAAATGATAATCAACATAAAACCTTGAATAATATATACGAACTACCTTTATCAAAAAACCTACTTGATTAAAGAATGGATGCAAAAAATAACAGACGCAGGATAACTCGTACCCACGATTACCACGCTCAACAATTATTAAAACCGGAGGAAGGTCTCATGTCAACCATCTTATCGCTCTACCCATGCCTGTCCGTCCGGGCAATAACACCTTGGTTTCAAGAGTCAATACTACTCCACTTTAATCCTGCATTGGAAGTGCGTGATCCCAAAACCTAGAGACAAACACATTATATTGCGAGTCATAGTTTCCAAATCAGCATAATCACAAAACCACGAGATTCAGTTCTGAAAAGGTATTGAGACATAACAACAGTCTTGCATACATGAAGGAGAAGATGGCTTATTCTACTTGTCTGTATGATTTTAAACCTCGACAATGACATGTGGAGGACGCAAGAGACTAGCCATCAAATCACACTTAAAAATCATTTACGATCTACGGTTACGTGCCCGAAAACTATATCTGATTGACCCCTCCCGCCATAGGCCCCAATCCCAGGGACTTTCTTAACCTATCACTGCTTCACTTTCTAACACCTGTGAATCCGGTCCCTCATTATAGTAATATTGTTACATTTGACTATCTATCGTGCTCTCTCTCTCTCTCTCCTCTCTAACTCTTCCATATATAGAATCTAACTATATTATCATAATGGCTTACCACCGAATCTTCTAAGTGCCTATATATACTAACATAGAATGACCGAGAGAGACTATGTCTAATATATGACCAACTATAAGGAATTATATACTTATAAACTCTCATCAAATAATTGATACAGAATAATTGAATCACTACAAAAAAATATAGTTTTTCAAAAATATAGCTATATCAAATATAATATTTCTAGTATAAAACGTAATTGAATAGTAACCTATAAAGTAGCAGTACTAATAATACTATCGTACTAATATATGTATAAAACGTTTGATACTGATACATCTTAAAAAAAAAAAAGTTTTCACTTTACTTATTTGTTTCACTATTTATTTGCGCAAAAAGTCAGGGCAAAACTCTACTTGATGAGTAGAGTGCAAATGTAATGCCGAGGTATCTAGTGAAGTGTTCGAGAGAGGCGTGCAGGGAAAAATCGCTCACACACACACAAAACAAAAGATCAGGTTTCCTTTAGTTGCCATGACAACAAGCTGTTGGTTGAAAAGCGAGCAAAATCAATTCAGCTATCTTGAGGCAACCCAAATCGAATTCCTCAATCAAAGATCACTTATAAAAAATAATGTGTGCCGTAAGGAGAATAAAATGATCTTGAGATGTACCAGGAATGCCACACCAAGCGTCCGTGGATAACATTTTAAACACTTCAGTTTTTAATCAAGTAATAAATAGTAATTTACATTATTTTCTTTCTACTTACATATTTATGCTTTTATTTTTTTTAATTTTTTGAGGAGCCGCCTCCGGTGCTTTCCCTTTTAAAGAGGATTATCATATAAAATTATTATTCTATAATAATTATTTAAGAAATCATTAGAATATATCAAAAGGTATAATAAAAAGATAATATAGATCCTAAAAAACATTATACTACAAGGAATGAAGTATCAACTATCATAAGCCCAACCCAAGCCAAAGTTGATGATTATCTGAAGAAGATATATATCTCAGATAACGTATAGAGAAGGCCAATCAATTATAGAAAGACCTAATATAGGACTATAATCAATATACTAAGATAAGTAGGTATATAAGATTAACCATATATATATAGTACTATTCTGAATTATAATAAGTGATATAGATAGAAGTTGGAGTTCGTCTGTAAGAGGAAGTTAGTATGGAATGGAAATTGCCAAATATAATGAATATATCTAAAACACACTGAACTTAGATATTATAAACTCATAATAATCACCATAGTCTTGCCTAAATACGATCAGCATTCACAAGATCGTAAAATTTAACATAAACGACTCATAGAAAAGTACGCATAAGCTCACTCAGAGTAACTAGTCTTTTCACATCTAACAATAATGTAATCTGCACCTGCAAAGCCTAACATTCCCACTTCCCTCTAGACTCTGCATTATCCGTACCCTTTTCATCTAAGTTATGAACATAAAAAGAATATTCAATTGCCGTGCATTGCGTAAAAATATCATTCCACACTGCCACCCCACTTCTAAATTCTCTCAAAACTCCATCCATAGTAAATGAGCGCCAAGAGAGACAAAAATAAACAACATAACGCCTCCCTCCACCACGATTATATTATAAAACTGCAGAATCGCAAGATCAACACGTCACCATCTATCTACACACCAACACTCTAACGCCTTTAGATAACGGTTTGATTCATTCAGACAGCACACCACCGAGAACGCGAGAGAAACAACACCCATGGCCCAATAATTAGAAGCGTACGCACTATTAAGATAGTCCCAGTAAAAGACCAAATGACAAAACAACGTAGAAAACGAATACAAATACAATTTTATATTTTCTATCTCACACACACACTTCTCAGATACATATAAAACCTTATTATTTAGTCCAAAATTAATATATTTATAACATCGATAATTATACTAATCATATATAAAAGCTATTAATTATTATCTACAGGTTATTCTTCGACAATTAATATCTGCAAAACTAATTAATAATTATTTAACCTTAATAAGGATTTGATCTATTTTTGTTTATGATTATATTATAGCTAAATTATAGTATAACCTTGAAATCTAGTATAATTAATCTTCTAATACCCCTTTGGACTCCGAAGAGTTGGAACAAGTAAAAAATGCGAGAAGTCCGGAACTCGATTCTCTTTATATGTTTCTGTATTTTGTTATAAATGTTTTTTACGCGGTAATTCAAAAAGCGGCACGAGCGATAGAACGAAGAGAGATCCTGTAGTCCCGATAGTATTATGCCAGGAAAGAGGTTATTCGATCGCACTCCATGACGTTCGGACTTAGTAGTAACAATTAGCCAAATACGAAATGCACACTCCTGGAACTGATGAAACGGTTAATTATAAATATATATACGATAGATTATAGTGGTAGGTAAGTAATTATTCATATTAATATTTAATATATATCAATTAATATATATATATCATATATATCTATATATAAATAATATATATTCCGTACTACCATATATATATTAAATCTATTATATTAAATCTTTTAGTAGGACGTGTATATATAAATATACCAACTTAGTGTATAAGAATATGCCCTATACTAGTATATCTTTTAAGTTAGATTTTTATAACAATCTTACGGGCATAACCTCAAATTTACACACTGACAATTGAGTCAATGAGAGAAAGGGAGCTCTCCGCACCCCCATATACCCCCCAGATCGTGATGGTTCGGATAAATAGAAATATATAATATACTATAGTAAGCGCAATTGCCCAGTCGAGGTATTGTGTGAATAGTAATATGTATGAGTAATCAACTATGTGAAGTGACTGAGATTATTAGGGGTGGAATATTATATATCCTATAACTATAGTATATATACTATATAAAGAAACCTAATAAAATACTGCAGTAATGTCCTTGTAATATTATAGTAAAATATATATAATATTAATTAAGATATAAGATGAAAAAAATTAAATAAAACAAACATAAATTAATATAACAATCCTAATCTCTTGTTATTTTTGAAAATCATCTGCAATCTGTCCAAAAAACTTGATGTAAAAAGAATATTGAAGAAATTAACTACCAGTTTCCTTGAGATTTCAGATGTAAGTGTATTGTTATACTTTTACATTCAATTGAGGTCTGACGGCAAAACGGCAAATGTTTTCTGCTCTCCGAAATATTCGTCAATCGGCTCCAGAACAGGTTTATAGTAAATTATCCCCGGCTCCCCGAGAGAACCTCCGCGCAGGAGCGGCAAGACAGAATGAAAATTAACCCGCTCGGCTGCGGCTCGCGGCTCTTCCGACTCCAGCATTATATAAAAGATACGCCAAGAAGCGCCGACTCCGCTCCGGCAGTTAAAATTGTTCCGCTCGCGACCGGCTAGTTAAATTCCTTCTCCCATTTACAGTCTAGAAAATCATTAAAGATGGACCTGAACAAAAAGTGAGGGAAATGTGAAAGTTAGAATAATGTTTGGGCCAGAAGCTGGGGAGTTTTAATCACAGCTTGCAATCAAATCAATGAGAGAAAGAGGAATTAATGAGAAATGAACAAGAAAAGGAATCACATTCCTGCCTAAGAAGAGAAGTATAATGAATGCTATTCGACTGACGAATGAACAAGCCGAGTAAAGAGAGAAGAGCAAAGTAGAAGGTAAAGAAAGAATGTGATTATTGTATACAGTAAAGAGAAGAGAAGAAAAGAGCATAGAGATTAAGAGTAGCATAACGCTAAAGAGTTTAAAATTAATATCCGAGGTGAAGCAAGAAACTAGATGAAGGAGCCTGACATGAAGAGAAGACAGCGAAGATAGAGAGATGCAAGAAGAGAGATTGTATGAAGAATAGATGAGAGTAGAGATAGTAGAGTAAGAGTAATGAAGAAGAAATAGAATGAAGCGAGATATAGAAGAGAATATGGAGAGAGATAGTAAGAGAGAGGAGATAGAGATGAATAGTAAGTATAAAGTAAATGTAGGAGAGTAATATAGGCATATTGGGAGTACTTTAAAACGTAGCGGATGTAAGTGGGAGTGATTATTTGGAATATATATATCATAACCAGCACTAGAACATATAGAGAAAATGAGAAATAGAAATAGTATATAGTAAAAAATATATATAAGAAAATGATTTATAAATGAACAACTGTGACTTCCACCTTTAAAATAAATGGTTCCTATAGAACATCCCGACCATTAATGAAAGATTAGCAATTGTATCAGAACCAATGTTCTTAATAAAACCGATGAATAAAACTCTCCTTAACGATGTCCTTAGATCCGAATAATAAATATTTAAAGACGGGTCGAAGAAGATAGAGCTCTTCAAACATTCTACGTGAAAGACGGAGGCTACAAGCGACATTGCAAGCGGGGCGAGCATTGCCAAAATTTGTGAGAGTAGCAATTGATTGCCCTCCTTAGCGAGAACGTTTGATGAAATCCGGTGCCGAATTCATTATTCCATCTAAAGTATGATACTACAACTACCTTTAGTATTTCAATAGAAACGATTTAGCGTTGATCTTTTTAATTATATCTATATAGCAGACTGTTTAGTTGGCACGAGATATCGCTGCGGCGAGCTTCGCCATTTTTCTGATCTTTATTCGGCTAAAATCCTTTGACTTGTGGTAGTATTTAATTCTCGACAAAAAATTCTTAAAACAAATCGAAAGGGAAAAAAAACAATAAAAAACAATTTCCCCCCCTGAATATATTCATGCGCATCCGGCTCCCTCGGAAAAAAAAAGAAAGCGAGGTGAGTTACTCCGAGGCTCTCACGTTTTCTGTTCGATAGCGCTTCCTCCAATTTAAGTCCAGTTGCACAAAGAACACTCCTACTTTAAATATCAGACTCATCAGATCTGAGGAAAAGATTCTAAACAAAGATGTGCACAGAAATATTATATTTTAAAAAGTTAATACAATATTAGATAAAATCTGCAATAATATAATATGTAAGGTAGGAAAGAGGCTTTACCTCTTAAATAAAAAAAATCTGTCATCTAAAATGCTGATGGATAGATCTTCTGTCTGTGATAAGGATGGGTGTGATTTAAAATTCTTACTAGTGTTACGAATTGTTCCCACTACTGTCGAGAGAGAAAGTGCAGAGTACCGCAGCCATCAGACTACACATAGGTATAAAAATTTTAAGGTTAAGCAGAATGACTTTAGAGAGGATAGAGCATGTGACTTCCCACACTGTCTCCTGACCTAAGATTGAGCCACTTTTGCAACTGATTCCTAGAACTCCATAATTTGGGTAAACGTGCTGCTTTTGCCTAATTGTCTCGCTAAGTCCTGCTTATAAGATTATGCTCTATGTGTACTTGGGAGACCATCACAAGCACTACTAACTGCAAAGTAATCGAACTCCACATCTGCATGTGTGCAATGTTAACGTATCGGAACATAGTCTTTTCTCACAGTTTCGATCAAACGTCCATCTGAAAACAACTATTACTTCTTCTAATTTTGAGACCATCATAAAATCAGTATCACACATTAACCAGCTTCTATCCCTCACTCCTTCATTGTCCTATTATTTTCAATGGATCTGATCATGTTTGATGCCAGGTAATCCGTACAAATAAGAAATAAGCTAGTTACTGTCTTTGTTTGATTAAGAATTATTTTAAGATGTCAGTAACATAAACAAAATACTATTCCTCTGAAATGTTGGGGGGAAAAAAATAAAATTAAAAAAATTTTTCCTTTTACTGCTACCGTTTATAGAAAATTTGTTTTACTCGCTACATATATAAATAGTGAGAAAATCAATTTGCTTATGCCCATACGTATACTAATATCTCATTTTAAAGCACAAAGAACGTCTTATGCAATTGTTTAAGCTTTGTGTGACATTTAGGCTCTCTTCTATGAACAATTTTATTACAAATCCACACTTCCAGCTTTACAGGGGCATCAAGTTTCTAAACCATGTCTCCACACAGCTGCTCTAAATCCTGGTCAACCGAAAGAGAAACAATGTCACTATCTCTAAATAACACCATTATAATCAATCTGTATTTGAATTTTCAACTAACATAGACAGAACAACGTTGGCAAACTGACATACAAAGTTAATTCCCCCTGTAAGGTCTGATGAATTTTTGTAAATAAAGGTTTATGCCTGAATTACCTTAGCTTCATCCTTTCTTTACAATTGCAGCAATGTCTGGTTGATAGCGTTTTAAAATGCCGCATTAATTTAAAGGATCCATAGATTGTAATTGTGACCTACCTATAGTAACAGGTAGTTAGGTAGACTCTTTGGTGCATGATCGAACTGACTGTTTCCGATCAACTTAATATTCCTATTCCATAAGCAATGAATATTGAAACTCATCAGAGTGAGTAATATATTTAAGTACATGAGGTGTTTTTCGATTTGGTAAGTTAGACATGATTTTCTCTCCAAAATAAAATCGCTCTTAATAGTTATACTAGAGAAGTACCAAAATACCTTTTATTATGAATAATAAATATTAAACATAATAAAATTATAGAAAAATAGATATATATAAAAATACAATATTATGTTCTATAGACGACGTATTAAGCCGATTTTTTAATCCAATAAATATATCTTCTCTTGGTATGCTGTATAGAAATATACTAAAATTCATTATATATATACCAATTGTAGAAGGGGGCTGTAGGGAAATATTGGAATATAAGGAAAACCAAGTCACATTAACTATGATTAAGATTTATAAATAAATTTTAACATAGTAAATTAATCTATTAGAATACGAGATTTGTAAAAATTTTGATATATGATATATATTTCTACTATATATATAATATATATTATATAAATATAAATATTATCTATATTATAATAATATATATAAATATATATATATAATAAGCACCGTAATAATTAAAATTAATAATTTACTAAATTTTGTTAGGCGGAGCCGGAGCAGCCTCTGTTTTTGCGGCCCGACCCGGCTCGCTCCAGGTCAGCCTAAAAGTTCGAAGCCTCCGCTCCGGCCCGGCTCTCTAGCCCGCTCCGCTCCAGTCCCTCAATAAAATTCGCGCTCCGGCTCCGGCTCCACCCAATAACTCGCAGCTTCGCAGAACATGGCTTTTATTATGATGAATAAAAAATGGAGCTTATTTTACGGGTTGATTAAAATAAATAATTGAAATTTAAAACTAAAGTTTTCAATCATATATTAATAATAATGCTATTATGCTCTCATAGATTTCTTAAGAATCATATATTAACATATATTAATATAATATATATATATAAATATATAGAAATTAATATATATTATTATATATTAATATATATATATATATAAATATTAATATATATAGTAATATATATATCATAAATTAATATATAAATATAATATACATATTCATAATATAAATATATAATTCTATATATTATATTAATATATCATTAATATATATATATCTATGATATAAATACTATTAATATTATAATAATATAATATAGATATAACAGTATTATATTATAATAATATATACTATATAATAATATATATATATATATATACTATTTCTTTGTAACGAACACTACTATATAAAAAAAAACTTAACAACTAATTAAATATTATAATAAGTATGATTCTATATATATATATACGTATACGATATATATACTAATATATGAATAAAATACGGCTTAGTAAGAATATATATATATATTAAAAATCTTATCACAGACTTATAGAACCTATCTATTGCGTATTTAAAATATGTTTATAGTATATTATAGAATTATTATATACTAGTTACTCCTTTGATATATCTATATATCATGGTATCAAGATATATATTCACATTATACAAAAAGATGTAGGTGTAGCCTATAATATACATCATACCTATAGAAGAGTAGAGCGATATATATCTATACTATAACAAATATATATAAGTGACTAGAAATAATAATTAAAATACATGAAAAAAAGATATAAATATATTTGGAACTAAAATATTATTTATATAGTAGCATATTCAATTAATACTTATGCTTATATATTATATATAGTACAATATTCAAAGTAAAATATAATAATAAGAAATTCTGGCCAACCCAATACAACTTATAATAAAATATATATAATTAGTTAGGTCAAGAAGTTGGTACAAGATAAATATTGACTGAAAATGGATGCAGAAAGTATAATACTAACGATAAAAATATGAGTTAGCACAACATTATACAAATATGAAAAGATATATTATAACATTGGTTCACTTTTAACTTTTAGTCTCGCTTTGATATTAATATAATAAAATTGATATGCATAATATTACGATGTTCTATATACATTAACTTTCAGCCAGTTCGTGGCCCTCTTTCAGATGTATAATTATTACGGCTCTCTTAAAGTAAATAATTATATATAATATATATAATATACGATGATACTAGTAATATCACACAAATAGTATATATAACTATATTATATATAGTAATATAATATAATATTATAAATAATATATAATATAAATATTATATAACTATATAATTATATAATATAATATATATATTATAAAATAGATATATATTATATAAGGTATAATACTATATATATATAGTTATAATATATAATATATATAAGTATATAATATATATATATAGATAACTATATATATATATATATCATATAATATATGATATTAAGAATATATATATAAAATATTGCTCTTACAAAAAAAGTGTGAGTAGCATAATTAATATTATAATTAATTATCAAAGAGCCAAATAAAAAAACATAATTGAATACACTTATGTTTTTAGCTAAGCTCAAGTATTAATTTTTCTCCCTTTAATAAATTATTGGGAGGGCTCCGGTTCCGGCTCCGCAACCCTGGCTTAATGTATAGAAGAGAGAAAAAAAACATATTGAATATTTATTAAATGTATCAATCAGTATAATAATATATAATTATATGCTATAAATATATTTTAAGAAATTATATATATATACACCATATAATATTATAGATATAACATATATATTATAGTTATTTATATATATATCTAACATAAACTATAATAGAAATAATATATATATATTATATTAGATATATTATATATATATAATATATATGATATAATATATATAATCAATAATATAATATATATAAAATATTAATAATATATTAATAAATATATATATATATATATAATATCTATATTATATATATATAATTATATAAATAAAGTTCTTTAATAATAAACTATATTACAGATATTATACAATATATTATATACTTAAATAATATTTATATCGATAAAAATGGATGACCCCTTCAAATAATTATATATAAATATATATAATAAATTATCCTCTATAAACGAGATATATATATATTATATAATATATAGATATATGTGTAATATAATATATATATATATATATAATATCTATTATATATATATTTAATAATAATATATATCTATATAATATTAATTATATAATATATATATATATAATATAGTATTATATACTATATATAATATATAATATATAGATAATATAAAATATTAATATAGATATATGTATATTGATAATATAAGTATATATATATAATTAATATATCTATATAATATATATTTATAGTATATATAATATATATATTATTTTATATGCGGATGATATTGTTCATTCTTTGTCTTCTATTTTTGATTTACATTCCAGAATTAGTATATATAATATATATATATATATTAATATATATAATAATTATATTATATATATATATTATATATATAATCATATATTATATTAATCATATAATATATATATTACTAATACATATATATAATTATATATATATAATACATATATAATATATATATATAATACATATATATATAGATATATATATAAATAATACTAAGATATATATATATCATATATATAATTATAGAATATATATATAATATAAATCATATAATTATAATAACATATATATATATATAAATATTATATATTATATATATAATAATATATATATATATAATATATATATATAATATATTATATAGTATATATAGTAATATATATATATATATAATATATTATATAGTATATATAATATATAATATTAATATAATATATATATATTAATATATATAATTATATATATATTATTTAGTATATATTATATACGATAGTTATATAATATATAATATATATAATATATTATATAGTATAATATCATGATAATGAGGAAAGTAGACCAACATAGGATCAATATATAACTAGAGCCTATAATACAATAATCTATAAAATAATATATATAATATATATATAGTATAATATATTATATAATTATATATATATATAAATAAAATATATATATATATATATATATTAAATATATATATCATATATAATATATATATATATATAATAGATATATCTATAATATATATAAGCCCGTAATAATATGCGAAACAGACACCAAAGACATCCGATATCCAATCTTTATGATATAGCGCCGTTTCCAGCTGTTTATCAATACTGAAATCCCCAATTAGCGCTCCATCCTTTATCATTTGCTCTCCGAACAAAGGGGAGGGGTGGTTGTCCAATAAATTTTGAAATTATATTTTCTAAAGATGTTGACCCTCCTCATTGACCTCTCAAAGCTTCACACGTTAAATACTGAAATATTCGCCCACATCAACTCAAAAGAAGATAAAACATCAATGATCTTCTTGCGTTCACATCAAAAAATACTTAATAATTGTGCGACTTTCTACCTCTCACTGTTTGTCTCTGGCTCGTCCCCAGGAATTATTTATGGCAAGCCCAAATCCCATAAAACGTTTATAGTATTAAGTCTGCAAAATTCTTTCTATAACATTATCAAATTTTTTAGTCCTTTACCTCAACCCCTCACTTTAGCTCACACACTGCGTCCTGACGCATTCTACTCTGTTTGTCACTATATTTAAATCTTACCCTTCCTAACTGTTTCCAATGACTAAGTTTGACAATCACAATATCTTCAAGTTCTTACTGAAACGTCATTATATTGTTAACTCCCCATAGCCCTAACATTCTCAGAACCTCCTCAATTAACTTCTTTCGAACTTCCTTAATTTGGCCACCACATCATAGTAATTCTCTTCGAAAATGATATCTTATAAGCCAGATAGACGGCATGCATGGACTTACTCTTGGATCCCACTTCTGCAAACTTTTCTGTGCTACTAAACAATCTCCCTGGTTCAAGACTGCCACCCCCCGGAAGTCAAACACCTGTTATTTACAAACTAACATAGAATTCGTTTCTTAGTTTTTAATTCCCAAGACCGCACTCTAGACCTCTTTTTTTTGCTTATATTTAAATAACAATTCAATACTTCACTCGTCAAGATGAAACCAACAATACTCTCCATTTCTGGATGTTTTAGTTACGTATACTCCATCAGGCCTTCTTCAAGCTTCTGTTGCATAAACCTGGTCTCTTCTCTCCTTGGTATGGAATTCTAGCTCATCCCTCTTAACTTCTCACGAACTCTATAAGACATTACCTTCAC
>JABUQX010048865.1:7500-20000 GCA_015478945.1 Trachelipus rathkii | reverse complement strand
AATGCCAGAAATCATACCAGGGCTTGAGTTAGAGAAAATAGGACCCGAAGAGATCGGGCCTATTCAGTTGGAGAGAATTAGCAACAGAACCTTCAGAACGAATAAGAGGAGGAAAGGCCAGATTTACAGAAGTCGTTAGAGAGTTTTTGGCAAGAGGCCAGAAAGATTTGTCAGTAGAGAACCAAGGAGGTTAAGCGCACTTTCATTTGATGAAAGCCGCTTTGCTCGACGAAGAGTATCCCTGCAACGAATTCTAGCTGAATTGAAAAATTACAAGATGATAGGAGAACGGAGGAATTTTTCCACTCCCGAATACCACTGTCTCTAGCCTGAATGCGCCAGAGAACAAGCACGATCGAACATGATTATTGAAGAGAAAGATTAGTCCGAGAATGGAATGAAACCTGAGCATCCCATCACATGATAAACAGTCTCCCACCTTATCCGCAAGAAGCTGAAGCGTCACCGAGGTCAAAGCAGTCATTCCAATCTATTACGTTTAGCTAGAACAACGCCAAGCCTCCCAATTGCCGGATCAAAGTCAGAAAAAAACGCGTAGGCAGGATGGAGCTGTGTTGGAGAGAAAGTATTGCAATTAAGAGATATAAGTTTGTGTCAGAATTGACCAATAGGAGCGAAGGTGGTGTATTTATCAGAGAGAAGACTAGTGGTGAAACATTACGCTAGTGTGTCAAGAATACATCCGGAACATGTGTGGTTCTTTAATTAGCTTGTCCAGATCGTTGACAATTACTATAATGATCGCCTCCTCCCCACCTAAATCAGTATGAGAGGACCCCAACCATACACATCAGTGTTGTGTCCGTTGAATCCCCAAAAGAGGACCTCAGATGGATGAGAAGACTAGAACAGTCTCGTGAGAAGTAGAAAGATATTCCAAAAAGCGTGAAAATCTGTTTCTGTTAGGAGAACAAGTAGCAGAAGCACAAGATATGATTTTTTTGCTTAAAGGAAAGATTTTTAACACAGCAGGATGCCGTGTCATTTTCGAGATTCACCGAGACGGTTACAGGAGTTATTAATGTTACATAAGCACACACTCCCCCTTCAACCGAATTAGAAAAATCTATATTTACATCACATTACCGACGTTTAGTAGGTGTTCTTACCTCTGTGTCTCACGACAAGAGCAAAAGGTTCGGTTAGAGTTAGAGAGGTGGTATTCCACGACTGCAAAGTTAGATCTGTAAGCGCGGATGTTAGTAAATGTCTATAGAAAGCCCGCTCTGTGCAAATCTTCCATCACACACACTGCACCCACAAGAACAACAACAACAACCAAAAAACAAACAGACAAAAAAACGTCAAAATTATATTCCACCACACCATAAAAAACCACAATTTAGTAAAACGATAAAACTGATTCATTAATAAATATGTAAAATATGCAAAACCTAAATAGTTAAAAACACACACCACAGCGTACACACCCTTCTCATTTACGAAAGAAAAAAAAACTTGCAATTATTCAACGTAAAACTGGATATAAAAAGATTAAAAATAACAATTAACTAAAAAAAGTAGGTGCTGGCTAAAATAAAGATTAAAATTAAATAAAAAAACTAAGAAAACACCTAAAAACTAGTTAAAAAAGACTACGAAAAAAAATATACCCTAGTACTATCTAACTACGTATTTACACAACCTAAACACTAACTATTGCTATCTATGATTACTAAAAAGAAAAAAAAAGTCTAAAACTAAGCGCACTTAATATTTTTTAAAACCTCGTACGTAGAACTTTCTAAAATAAAATGGTTTCAATGTCAAATGGTATCAAATAGTAAGCATTTATAGAATTCCTAAACATAATCAATAAAAAAAAAAAAGTTGAAAAACAAAAACGATTACTACTAAACAACAGCAGTATCATAAAACACATAAATAATAAAATATATACTCAGGGCGAGCAACTTTCAACCAACGTCTTTTCACCACCACGAAACCTACACCACACCACCACCCACACACACACCACATATATATATATCATATATTATATATGATATATATATATATCAATATATATATCTATATAATATACTAATATATATTATTATATATATAATATATATATACTATATATATATATATATTAATTATATATATATTAAATATATATTCATATATTTTGTTTTTTTTTATCTTTCAGAATCAAAACTGATTGAGGGGGTGCGCAACATACACCTTAAACAGAATAGTTAAGAAGAAGAACGTTACCTAAGTCCAAAGAAAAAGCTCCCATCCCCACAACCTCCCAACATACCCTTAAGTTGACGAACGTCACGGGCCAAACATTCACCTTGAAGCTTCACACACACCCTCACAGTCACCCACGTAGATCTCTCTCCTCTCTCTCTCTCTCTCCTCTCTCTCTCTCTCTCTCTCCTCTCTCTCTCTCTCTCTCTCTCTCTCTCTCTCTCTCTCTCTCTCCCGGTATTCGCTCTCTCGCTCTCTTTCTCTCTCTCTACTCTCTCTCTCTCTCTCTCTCTCTCTCTCTCTCTCTCTCCTCTCTCTCTCTCCTCTCTTCTCCTCTCTCTCTCTCTTCTCTCCTCCTCTCTCTCTCTCTCTCCTCCTCTCTTCCCGTATTCCTCCAGGGTTATCTGAAAATCTGCTTCCACAGATTTACTATATATATATATATTATATTAATATATATATATATATATTAATATACTATAGTATATATATATTATATATATAGTATATATTATATATATAGATAATATATTATATTTATATTTTCATATTATATATTTATTATTTATATAATATATATATATATATATATATATATTATATAATAATTATCATATATATATGATATATATTATATATATATATACTATATATATATATATATATATATTATAATATATATATTAATTATTATATAGTATAATATATAGTATATCTAGTTTGTATACCTCATCTACTTTACGATCCGCATCCGCATCCGCACATTATTAAAGATCCGCATCCGCATCCGCGCTTTGCCCCTGCGGATGTTGCCGGATATTTATTGTCGAGAATTGATAAAGAATTTTATAATAAAAATCTTAAGATGAATCTGAATAAATGAAAGAATGAAAAGAAAATGAGTTGAAGGCAATTCAAAAACGGCTTGAAATTCCATATCTTCCTGTTTTCAAATACGTTCCAACTCGCTGGAATAGTACATGTCATATGATGGAATGAATAGTATTGCTCAGAGAACCTCTCTGCTTTGTTACCGCCAGTTTGAATTCCAAAGTAACATTCTCAACTATGTTGGGAAAATAACATCATCATTCACATTAAGCATATTGAAACGCATCTTGAAGACCGAATTAACAAAAAAATCAGCGCCTCTACAGCTTTCTGTCTCCGATGTAATACCATTAATCTCAACGCTAAGGATGAGTTTTGAACCATCTTCAAATGAAAGATGTAACAAATCTAGATCTGGAAAAACGCTTTGGTTCTGTAGAAATTAATGACCTCTATTCTATTGCAACTTACTTAGATCCCCATTATAAAGGCAATTTTTTTGATAACACACAATACTAATAATTCGCAATTTTTTTGACCCCGAAAACACGAGTGATTAGAACAAGCTAAATCGTCACCTTGTTTGTTATGCAGTTGAAAAACTTCAATCCGAACAGTCTATTAATTTGCCTTCCATTAAAAGGAAAAAGAAATCTCCAGAACCAACACCTTCTACAAGTAAATCATAACAAGATTCACTGAAAGAATTTCTACAGTCCAGTAGTGATGAAGAAACACACGCATTACCAAAAGATGTAGTGCAAATGATTGAAAACTATACACCAAGAAAAACTACTAGATACAAGTGATGATCCTATCAGTTGGCGGAAAGTTAAGCAAAATGTTTACCCACGCTTAAGTTAAACTTGCAAGAAATACTTGGCCTGTCCTGCCAACTATGTTCACAACGTGAGAGATATTTCAGTAATGCTGATTAATATATGATGAAAGAGAAAAAGACTCTCAGCAGAAATGGCAGAAAAATTGATGTTTCTCAAGCACAACCTTCCTATATTTGAATCTTCATCACTATTACAAAAAGAATATTAATTCATTGTAAAAGTCTCTTCATTAAAATCGCGAGAGGGTAAAAGAGGTGGGGGCATTCTGAGATTGGGTACCAGTCCCGCACCCTGGGTAAGAATCATATCAATTAATAGATTGTCTTAAAACTGCGATATTATATATATATATATATATTATATTATATATATATATATATATTATATATATTATATATATATATAATATATACTATATATATATATATATATAATATTATCATATATCACACACCCGCATTCCGCATCCGCGGGATCGGAAAAATCATCTGCCTGCATCACTAATATATATACATAGATATACTATATCTCTATATTCTATAAAACTATATACACGTAGATATATAGTTATATCATATATTATATATAATATATATATATATATATAAATATATATTATATATATATAGATCTATATTTATATTATATTAACTGTATATATATATATATTATATATATACTATATATATAATCATATATATATATACTATAGTATATATATATATATATAATATATACATATATATATATATTATATATAGATATACTATATCATATAATAGATATACAAATTCTCCTCGGTGGTTTCTCAATAAAATCGCTAATACGTCATCGAGTGTATATCTAAGGCTACGTTAATATATATATATATATAATTATATATTATATATATATAATACCTCTATATAAGTACTATATATATATATATTCTACATTATATAATATTACTATATATATCATATATATATATATATATATATATTATATATATCTATATACTATATTTGCTTAATGCTCCATTCATCTTACTCTTACTTACGATCAAAATTTTAGCCACTTTTTTAAATTAAAATTGCGACAGCTTCACAACTATCTATCTGGCAACCCTGTTCTATAGTTAGTCGAGATCAGTTTAAATTTTGCTGTTGTTGGAAGGAGCTGAAATAATTTACTCGTGTGGTTTGTCTTCAACTGTTTATAAAATTGTTTTTTTCAACTTTGTCGAAAACAATATTAAACCAAACTTACCCAAAGCCCTCGCATTATAATCTCGAAAACCTCATATGATACAAGAAACTAATACACATATTTGGAATCAGCGTAATGAAAATATTGTATGGAAAATAAAAAATATTTAGGGGCTTGAGCCCGACGGGGGACAGAGGGGGGAACGAAGTCACCCCGTGGTCCACCGGTAGACCCCGACTCCTTCCATCTTTGTGGTTTACCCGGGGGTATTGCTTTAGTTAAAAAAAATTATTATACTATACTATTATAATATACTATATATATACTATATATATATAATATATATTATAATAATATATATATAATATATATATATATATATTATACATATATATATATATATATATATATATATTTTTTTTTTTTCTACCCTTCCATGCGCAAACGAAAACATGTTTTTCATATAATTTACACTTAGCTTTACATTTGACAAGTCAACCAACCACATTCTTACATTTAAAACTGACTGACACACCGAGCTCACTTTATTTTCGAAAAAATTTGACGCCGTTGTTATCGAACACTTTATAAAACTAATACTTTATATTTTTTTATAACTTATTTTAATTAAAATAACGTTTTCCTTTAATAGAATTTTACCACAATTCCAAATATGTTATTTGTTTCGTGGTACACCACGTACTTTTTACGATATCATGCGAGGGCTTTGGTAAGTTTCCCCACAATATTAATTGTGCATTGTAAAATTATATTTTTATTAATATCGTTTGGAGTCGAACTCTAATTTCATCTTTCATAGATCACAGTTATTCAATATTGAAATTAAACCAAAGATGTAAATTCACAACTTTTATGTTTTTGTAGTCTCTAAAATAGGTTTTCATTTATCTTAGAATATCCGTTTAAATCGGATACAGAAAGGAAAAATCCTGCTTCATCACTGATATTACCATGCCATAGCTCCTTATTTTTTCTTCATTTCTTTTAGTTCATCAGTCCTCGTTTAAATCGTCATTCAGTCTTTAATATAAGGTGGTTGGATGCTGCTTAGAGTTCAGTATTCATAATGGATAATCGCTTAAATCTCGAAGTAAACAGTTAATTTCACCTTTTAAATATTTTTTTTCTCATGTGAGCCCAAAGCTCAAAATTAATTATTTCGAATATTAAATTAAACTTAATAATTTTAATTATTTAGCAAACTAAAGCTCGAGTTGAGTATTTCAATTTTAATGTCTATTATATTGTGGATCCATCAATCATGTTTCAACTTTTAAATCCAAATCTGTTATATCTATTTTTCCAAATATCATCTAGGCTCGATTTAACTTGTTACATTTTATTGAATTGAAAGAAAAAGGGAAAAATTCAGAAGCTGATCCAGAAGACTTTGAGAAAATGGCAAGTGAGTTGTGCGAGAAATTTAGCATTTCATTTTAAAGAAAGAAATCTCAAACCCCACGGTCATTGCTCAATTCAAGGAAGGGATATTTCTAGAAAATAAATTCCTAAGATCCTAATTAGGGATAGAAACCACGTCTTCAAAGCACGTAAATGCTACGGCATGATGGTAGAATCACCTTCCTTCACAATTGTTAAATACCGTGGAAGCTGATGATGGTCTGAAAGAATTTCGAAACGACTTTGAACTGAACTTCTTGGTGAAAACCAAAATACTTTTTCACATCTTACATTCGCACAACTTTTCATATATTTCAGTTGTGATTGTTCATTTTTTTCCTTGTTCTTCTGAGAGAGTTTAATTTAGCGATTTCATAACTAGTCTCATTTCAAAGAATCCGCTTTCACATTTCGTTCAATCGGTCTCCCCTTGAGTTTTGAGCAACACTGCATTATAACCTCTCTCGCATCGACTGGCTTCTACTTTATATATCACCACATCTGGAATTGATGTATATATATATATTTATATATGATAACTATATATATATATATATATATATATATATATTATATATATATATATATACTATCATATATAATATATATATATATAATTTATATATTATAGTTAATACTATAACTATACTAGAGATATAGATTTGATATATATATATATAATAAAAATAGAAAAATATAAAGAAAAAACAAATAAAAAAAAATTGATTATTTCACTCGAAAGTCTCCTTTTTCAGCTTCAACTATTTCCCCACGTCAATCTACCATTCCTCTATACATAACTCCTTTTGAATATATTCTTCCGACCCTACTAACCCCCCTAACGTACCAAACTCCAAGTCTATGTGTCAACATCCCTTTCTGTTAAGTTCTACCAGCCATCCTTATCTTTGACCTCCACAAAACTCCTCTTGACTTTCCTTCCCCTCAACTCCAACCCCTCTTGTCGCTACAAACCCCCCTCACCATAGTTATATTTTTGAAAGCAATCTTAAAACCAAGTTAGTGAAATCCGGTGTTGTCGATACCACCCAAGGAGCAAACTGTCATGCCTGCTATGTTGGCCAAACAGCCTCCCTCTTACAACTTCGTATTCACAAACACCTGCGCACATCCTTTCCACCCAATCTCCTCTCAGCTCCTGAACACCTTCCTCCAATCACGATCCCATACCTCCAACCACGTTCACCCGCCTTCCGTTTTTCTGATATTCTACATATCTCCTCACGCTCAGCCTCCTCTACACCGATCGCTTAAATCTCTAGTAAGTCCCTCCTACTATTCCAAACAGTTGAAACCCTCACATTAAATTCCTCCCATTCACTCCACTCCCTTAACTAATTGCTTAATCCCCCCACCATTCCTCTTATACACTGTCTTCAAATCTAACTGAACAACCAACCCCTCTCATCTGATCTTTCCACCTCGCCAATAACCATAAACTCTTCTCTAGTCTACAACTCTCCAATACTATTATCACTAGGTGTGCCTTACCTGCTCATTTTGCTCCATTACCCTACATCGGTTATTTCCTCCTTTAATATATTTATTTATTTTATTTATTATTTATTTATTTATTATATCTATTTACTATTATTTTTTTATTTTTTATTTTTATTTTTTTTATTTTTTTATTCTCTATATTTATTTCTAATTCCTTTATTTCTATTTTTTATTTTTTATTGTTATTTTTCTTTATTTATTTTATTACTTTTTATATTATTTATTTAATACAAACTACAAAATAATCTTAAATTTCTCAACATTCTCAATTTTTCACCGTCTATCACCGATGCCCAATTTCATGCTCTGATGGCCTATCGTTTATCTCGTGCCTTTTAGAGTTATCTCCATTGTGCCTATTCTTTATACTTTTATTTTTATTTTATTTTTTCTATTCTTATTTTCACATCTATAGTCATTCTATACTTCTACTTTAGAGATGACTGTTTACTTCTATTCCTATACTTATATCCTAGCACACCATATGCTTTCAGGTATCCTGATGATCGGCCACACTGGCTCGAAACGTCCGATGATTTAAATATTTTGAATTACTACAAGGTCTCATGACCTTCATTTCGGCTCTTGGTCATCCTCTTTATTACTTATATATACTTATATCACCTATATCATACTCATATATCAAAATCTATACTAGTGATAGATTCTATACTCCTGTATGCTGTCATACTTAAATACTATATATATACTACTATATATAATAATATATCATAAAATATATATATATATATATATATATATATATATATATATAAAATATTATATACTATATATATATATATATATTAGATCTAATATATATATATATATATAATATAATTAATAACTATATATATATATATATATATATATATATACCTTAGTATATATATATATACTATTAATATATAGATATAGATATAATATAAATATTTCAGCAATATATTACCTTCATTAAATAATAATATTTTTATATATATATATATCTATATATAAATATACATATATATATTAAATTAATATATACTATATAATATATATAGATACAATATATATATATACTATATATAATATATTATAATATATATATATATATATATATCATACTATTCTAATATATAATACTATAGTATTATATAAATTTATATAATATTACCATAGATATTACTATATATATATATACACATGTATATATACTAATATATATATAATATATATATATATATAATATATAAATAATTTATAAATATATGAACATATATCATATATATAGAATATATATATATACTATATACATATATATTATATATATCATATATATCACTATATATAATATATACTATATTATTCTATATCATAAATATATATATATATATAGATAATATACATAATATATATATAGACACCCTATATACTATACTATACTTATATATACTGACTACTATACTCTAACTACCTATATACTATACTTCCAACTGAAACCAATCACAGCTTATCTGAAGCGTTACGCTGAAACAAGTGAAGAAATTAGCATGAAGCAAGCGCTTCCAGACCTTAGCATCCAGCCAATTCATCAGAAAAATGGGTTAAAGTTCTTGAGTCCCACGGACTTCATCGTCAAAGGAGGAAGGCACAATCGACCAAGTGTTTTTAAAAGACTAGTGATCGTTCTAATATGAAAAGAGAATTAAATTTTCGCTTGTCAGAAAAAAATTTAAGAGACTCGAGAATAGATAAGACGAAAAAAAAACCAAGACAGTCACCCTTTGCATGAAAACGCCCTATGAGAGTTGCAAAACACTTAGACCAATTTGTGATACAAACTACGGTATTAGGAGCATGGCAAAAATAATGTTAAAAAACTACTCAAATATTCCCTTTTGTTTCTTTTATTTCAATCGCAACATATTATAAGCAAGCAAAATATATAGCACATCATGGAAAAAAAATGCTGGGGTTCGCTAGGTAATACTGCGAAATGTCAGCAATATTTAACATAGTTGGAGAATCTGGAATGTGATATGTTCGTTTGTATGTTTAAATTTAGGGTTATTGAAAATAAAAGAAACAGTAGGGGATACTTCTGATTACTTTCACCTAATTATTTTTTTACTTCTCTTTATTGAATTATGGCTCTGAGTCGAGAGTCATTTTGCCCATCACTACTCGGTACAATAACGAGCGACGCCCAGATGCCGAGCAAGCAACTGGAATGATGTAAAAAAAATAATGAAGTCTCCTCAAAACACAATTTCTTAGAAGTTTGTTTAGTAAGAGAAATTGTGATCTTTCCAAGAGTAAAACACGGGAAAATGAACCGCCAAGCATACTAAGAATAGAAAACTTTGAATTGTGTGTTTTTGAAGATGGTATATTTTCATGTAAGGTTATGTTGTGTAAATAAATGAGGAAATAGCCTTTGAGATATTGAAAACAACCATGTTTTCTATGTATCAGTTAGAAATGCTAGAAAAGATCAGAGATTAATTGTTCCAAGGCCATCCTTCTTTCAAAATGAAAGGGGCTATGAAGGGTGAGCCCTGAAGATGTGTGTCGATGTAACAAATAGATTAATTATCATTAACTCATTAACGAAGAGTAAAGAAAAATTGTATAAAACCAAACTTTGAGGAACACCGATTTGTAAGTAAGGATGAAAGGTGGTTGGCTACAACAACTACAATAGAATATATATATATATATATATATATATATATATATATATATATATATATATATAATATATAATTATATATATATATTAAAAATATATAATATATATATATAATTATATATATATATATATATATAATATATATATATATATATAATATTAGAATACTTAATACAATGGTGTCAAAAAAATAATAATTTAAAGCATAGTAAAAATTAAAACGATAATTATGAAAGGAATTTGAAATAAAAATAACTTAATTAAAGACCCATCGGAGTTGAGTCCATGTTTTGTATTTTGAATGCGTAAGTTCTCAAGCACCCTCCGTTCAAGCTAATCAGACGCTGGGGATAATATTTTAAAGTTTTCTATAGAGATGCTATGACCTTTTTCTATTGAAAATAGCTTTACAGTTAGCTTTGATGTGGAATCACTGTTCATAAACATCCCTGTTAATGAGACTCGTAAGATCATAACTAATGAAATTTTTCCATCAAATGAGCATAAAGTCAATAATGTCAATAAAAATCTATTCTCTAAGCTTTTGTAGATCGCCACTGATTGCTCATTTTTTCTTTTTAATAACCAACTTTACAAGCAGATAGATGGTTTGGCAATGGGCTCGCCACTTGGCCCCCCATTTGCTAACTCATTTTTTGTGCTACCATGAGAGATCTTGGATGGAGAATTGCCCTGCTGATTTTAAACAACTCCTATATAAAATATAAGTGGATGACTGTTTTGTAATTTTTAGAGAGCAACGCCACGCTCAAACAGGCTCTCAACATCGTGATTAGATTTTCATAAGGAAGTCTAATTTTGCTAAATTCAATTTATTTCCAGAACAGCAGCTTCATAAACTTTCAACAAATTTTTAGATAATCTTTTTCGACCCTAGCAGGTAACCACAGATTTATCAATACAGAAAGTTTATTTCAAAATTCCATATTTTGGGCCCAATACTCCAAAACTCGTTACAAGTTTGGAATTATCAGTTACTAAAACTTTCCAATCTTATAAATTTATTTTTATACTAGTAAATGTTTTTAAAATAAAAGCTCTTTCAGAGTGAAGAATATGTTACCAATTTGTTGGAGGTCCTCAGTTGTCAGACAGGCCTGTAACTAAAACTGAGAATTTCCAAGCATCTGGGTCACTCGTTTAGAATGAACTAACCGACCATTGACTTCTCCCAAGAATTCGGCTATCATAACCTATTCAATAGAAAACGGTCATAATATATCTAAAGAAGAAAACTTTAAAATATTATCATCAGCGTCCGATTTCCTTGAACAAAAGGTGCTTGAGAGCTAACACATTAAAAATACAAATCTAGAACTCGAACTCTGATGCGTCTTCAATTAATTTATTTTTATTTTTATTTCTCTTTAGAATAATAATTTTAATTATTACTATGATTTTTTAATTTATTATTATTTTTTGACACCATTGTATTAAGTATTCTTCTGTACTTTCTTGTTTTTTACATTCATTGAGACTATAAAACGGGGAATATTATACAGTTTATTGTTTTAGCTATATTTTAGAATAATTATAATTTTTAAATTATTGACGAACTTTACCATTTCTTGTATTCTCACCTGCTCTTCATAACCTAAAATCAGGAGTTTGAAAGCTCCAAAAGTAAACCCTGGCTGATGCTCTGGGTATGCGCTCTACGTAGGTATCTGCTCTTTTTTTTCAAATTTGGACACTTCAGAATATTTCACCATATAGCTTAGGTTCTTTTATCAATTTACAACAAAATTTATCTCTCCCTTATTTGAATCTCATCACTCTAC
>JABUQX010048864.1:20000-33577 GCA_015478945.1 Trachelipus rathkii | reverse complement strand
TCACCAAGTACCGACCAAAAAAATTAATAATTGACAGAAAGCCGCATTTGCACCCTCATTAGAATGTCCCCGCGAATCAACCCATAAAAATTAAGAATTTAGAATAATTTTTTAATACTAATTAATGTAATTAATGAATGG
The DNA here is from genome assembly GCA_015478945.1 of Trachelipus rathkii. Lineage (NCBI taxonomy): Eukaryota > Metazoa > Arthropoda > Malacostraca > Isopoda > Trachelipodidae > Trachelipus > Trachelipus rathkii. The sequence continues at coordinate 33,436 of JABUQX010048864.1, read as the reverse complement.
TATTTATAATTAAGAAGCCAATGGCCTATCTAGACTGTCCCAGTCAACCCATAATAATTAATAATTAGGAATAAGTTAATCTTAATTATTAATTATGGGTTGACTGGACAGTCTAGATAGGCCCATGCGCCTTCTGGAATTGTTATCTTATTATAAATTAATGGACATTCATAAGGGTCTCATGCAAGGCTTCTTAATATCATCTTCTTAATATTCATTATATGGCGTGACTGGGACACAGTCTAATGAGGCCACATGCGGCTGTCTGAATTATGTTTCTCATGTCATTAACTTATAATGGATTGACTGGGACATTCTAGAGGCTTTTATTATCTATTCTTAATTATTAATTATTGTCTGGTTAAACCGGGACAGTTTAGGTAGGCCCATGCGGCTTTCTTAACCTTAAAGTTGAATATTCAATTAATACATTAAATTATTACAAAATTATAATTAATTTTTTTATTTTAAAAAGAAGTTTACTGGGACCTTGGCGATTGGGTAATGCCTCTTCTTACTGTATACTCCTTTATATATATACTATATATATATATATATATATATACATATTTTGTATAAAGGAAATACTATTACCAGTAGTATATACTTCAAATACCGAAGAAAGAAATATATATATATATAATATATATATATATATATACTAAATATAATATATATATAATATATATATATATAATATATAATAACTATAATATGAATATATATATAATATATATATTTCGCCTGACGCCACGAATCTGAAAAAATCAAAAAAATCAAAAAATCAAAAAAATCAAAATATCAATAAATCAAAAAAAATCAAAAATTTGATTTTTTCTAAAAAAAAAAATGATTTTTTCTAAAAAAAAATTCAAAAAATCCCCACCCTGCTACACAAACCTTTTTAAAAAAATCACCACATTGCTTAGCTTATTGGTAAGAAAAGAGCACACAATTTCGTTGATGATAACATCGGAAAACATTTGGTTTGGATATATACAAACACATAGATCAGCCATAAACACCTAGCATAGTCAACTGCGAAATTGTTGGAATTTCTTTGAATAAGGTTTGCTTAGCAACAAAATTAATAACATCTTTAATCGACGAATCAAAACCTCTTTATTCTAAAGCCAAATATCTAAATTCTTTTCACCGATGCAATTAGACAGTACGTATCAAAATGCTGATGCAACAGACATCTGCCTGACATCTACTCACAAGAGGTAAAATCGCAGACTACCCAATCATGATATTAAGGCCAGGTCATCAAAGTTCATTTGTCATTCCATATAATTAGCTCTATTACCCACCCCAAATACTAAAGGTATATAGGACCTTGGCTGTTTAACAAATTGTGTACAGTTTGAATTTGTTTTGTTTTTATCTTTATAGTAATAACTATTCTAGATTCGAAAGACTTCCCATTTGTCGATAAGGGATATGATTCAAAAATATATAGGGCCTTTTACGTTTTTACGACTCCGTCAGTTTTTAATTTTTTTTTTAACTAAAGGAATACAGGGGTAGAACCGCAAATATGGCACGGAGTCGGGTCTTCTCGCCTTCCGGGGAACCGACAGCGGGTAGGGACTATTTCCCCCCCTCCGGAGGCGTTCCCGGAACCCCCGCTCTGCGTATTTTGGGTGTCGCGGCGGGTTCCTCCGCCCTCCCCTACGGGATCATGGAAAACGTCCCCCCCTCTGTTCCCCCGTCGGCTCGAGACCCCTAATTTTTTTTTATTTATTAATGATTTATTACATTTTTTAATAAGCTTTTAACGATAGATTTGGTCCAGAATATTGTTAAAAAAATTGGGTTTTTTTTCCTGACGTGTCGTACTTCTTCGAGATATTTATTTTTTGAACAAACTATTTAACATAAATTGTGATTTTTAAATAATGGATTTTAGAATATTTCGAACTTTTTGAATCATGTCCGTTACCACTGAAATGCTGGTATCATATAGTAGCAATATTTAAAAAAAAAAAAAAAAAAATAAAAAAATGACAAAAATCCGACGGAGTCGTAAAACAGAATAGAAACCGCTATAAATATATATATATATAGATATATATATATATATATATATATTATAATATATATATATATATATATATTATATATATATATATATAATATACTATATATATATATATATATATTATATATAACAGAGAGAGAGAGAGAGAGAGAGAGAGAGAGAGAGAAGAGAGAGAGAGAGAGAGAGAGAGAAGAGAGAGAGGAGGAGAGGCACGAGAGAGAGAGAGAGAGAGAGAGAGAGAGAGCAGAGAGAGAGAGAGAGAGAGGAGAGTTGTGTGTACAGGAGCCACACCAGCCCACAATGAACGGCCACAACTGCGGTTGAATATTCAACTCCATGCGATTGGTCTGGTTCATATTTATTTTTAAGTACGTCACAAAAAAACATTGGGATTCAGAAGGAATATTCCGTCATATTATATAAAAAAGCTCTAATAGATTCCTGATTTTGTGCATATAATAAAGTAAAGTAATTATTAAACTAAAAATAAATAAATTATATATTTTGAAGAATGTTCAATTCATGAAGGAAAGAGAAAATAGTTACTATTGAAGTGAGGGGATTCAGACAAGAGGTGGGATAGCCTTTTAGATGTTGTGGAAATAGAATAGGAAAAAAGCACGGGTAATGGGTCCAGTTGGGCGACAATCGATGAATATGTTTTAATAGATTTATGGGGTATTGCGAGGCAAAATTCCTGAAAGGTGGGAGAAGATCCCGTGACATGAGTGACTGGTGAGTTCGATGTTAGTATGCGCCAATGCAGAGGCGTGCAGGGATTACCTCGTGCAAACGATTTCGTCGGTGAGAGAAAGATCACTCACCAAAATTCGGTTTTATGTTTCAAAGTTTCACCCCTTACTGATCATTCGCCCAGTGTCCCTGTCAGTAAGATTGGAAGCCAAGTCGGAGATCAGAATAATAATCAGTTGATGGGAGGCATCCAAGAGGTGCCTAGAACAGCTACGGAAAGAGGAGGCGGCCATTTTGCCAGTCACTCTTGCATGAGAGGGGGTCCAACAGAGTGTAATTTGTTTCTTGCGAGAGTGGAGCAGACGGAGAAATTGTTGTAAAGGGCGCTGAGCGAATCCGAATCAATGACATAAGAGTGGTTTTGGTTGAGAAAAAAAATTAGAGAAGGTGCAATCATTATAGCCATTAATTCTGCCGCAAAAATTGAAGCATGAGGGGGGTATAGGAGAAGTTGCGGTCAGGAATATAGCAAACGCATCAACACCGTCCTTTGTTTTAGAGCCATCAGCAAACACTGGAGAAAATTCATTGTGAACTGCATAATGAGACAAAAATGATGCCTTTAACAAGGCAGAATTGTGACTGGATTTGGAGAGAGAGGGATCAAGAATAGGAAGCTGGTTGGAGCAGGGGATAACCATGGTGTATACAGTTCATCAAAAGAGAGCGGTAGCACCTTTTGCAAAAGGATGTTGAGGAAGTTAAGGATGTTACAAATTGTATTTTCAAATGACCGGTAAGAAGGATTCTGCTGAGGGATCTCTTGCAGAATCGGTCTCAGAGCAGACTGTACTGAGGTTTGAAAGCGAAGATAACTTGTGCACATTATCACATCGGATTCATCTATATGGCGAAGGCTCCTGTGGAGATACGGATAGCCTTATTTTGGGATGGAATCCAACAGATGTAGAAGAGTTGGGGAAGCCTGACCATATGCTGCGCAGCCATAGTCCAACTTTGACCGGATTAGGGCGACGTAGAGACGTAAAACGGACTTGCGATCAGCAACCCAAGGTTTTGAGGCGAGATAACTTAATATTTTCAAAGGCCAAGGTGGCCCCCCTCAAATCTAGGGCTTTGCCCTCTTTAGAGTTGTTATCTGTGTTTTTATTTTTCAAGTGTATCAAATCAATATTATCAGAATTTCCTAATATTCAGTTCAAAAACATAAAGGTGTTTGTAGATGCTCAAATTGTCCTTTCATGGCTCCTGTCTGGAAAGGCAAAAAATAAAAACATTTTTGTAAACAATAGGCTCAAAGAAATTTATCAAATCAAAAATCAAGTTGAGCAAGAGTACAAAGTATCCATTTCTTATGCTTACATCAATACTTCTGAAAACCCAGCGGATCTTATTACCAGAGGTGTTACAACCTCCACTTTTCTTTCAAAATTGCCATTATGGCTAAAGGGTCCTTCTTGGATTCTTTTAGATCAATCTCAATGGCCTATTAGTAAACTTAAATGTTTGTCTGAGGCCAATAAGGAAAAGACTTTACAATGCAACACATCTGTGGTTGTTTCTCAGTCTTTGTTACCATTTAAAGATTACTCAAGTGTGCATAGGCTTTATAAAGTAACTTCAAAAATATTCAAATTCATTAGCAGGAGTAAAGGGCTGGATGAAGATTGTGATCAGAAAACCCAACTCTATTGGTTGAAGATAATGCAGCAGCATTGTTTTTCTAAGGAGATATTATTTCTCCAAAATCCTAAAAAGAATGAAATTCCACTGCTGGTCAATCAACTTAACTTTCATAGATGATAAAGGCCTCATCCGATCCAAAAGGAGAATTGCCAAGACACTTTTATATAATGATGATGTGATAAATCCAATTCTTCTTGGCAAGGATCATCATCTCACTAGATTAATCATAACAGACTTTCAAATTCAAGATGGCAACACTGCTGGGTGTTCAAACCAGGGGTTTGTGAGTCGGTTCAAGAAATTTTCCGACTCCGGACTCCACTCGACTTCGACTCCACCCTCTTGAAAGATACCGACTCCGACTCCGACTCGACTCCGACTCCATCAAAATTACCGACCCGACTCCGACTCCGACTCCGACTCCGACTCACCCTTTGAAATTACCGACTCCGACGCCGACTCGGACTCCAACTCGACTCATTCCACCCTCTAGAAAAATTATCTATAGTGAAAATCTATATCTATATAAATATATATATATATATAGATATATAATAAATATTTATTATATATGTAAATTATAAATATATAGTATATAATTATATATATATATATAATATATATATATATACAATATAGATCTATGTACACAAAGTATAGAGTTATATTATATATATATATATATTATATATTATATATATTCGCAGACGTATGTGTACCTGTGTTTATGTATAAGTAGTGAGACCTATGGTTTAGAATAAAAAAAAAAAAAAAAAAGAAAAAAAAAAAAAAAAAAAAAAAAAAAAAAAAAAAAAAAAAAAAAAAAAAAAAAAAAAAAAAAAAAAAAAAAAAAAAAAAAAAAAAAAAAAAAAAAAAAAATAAGGTATAGATCAAAAGTAAAATGGTTTTGTTCAGAATGGACAATCTTAGGGCGTGTTAGGTGTGAGAGAATTGACTAAAATGAGAAATGGGAACGTATTAAGAATGTGTGGTGTGGGTAAATTAGAGAATAAAGAAAGGTACGTTGAGATGTTCATCATGTGAAAGAGGATCGTGATAGTCGGTTGGTTAAGCGATGTATATGATGGTGAGTGTGCTGGGAATCAACGGCTGGAGAGACGAGGAAAAAAGTGATTGAGTGCAGTAAAGGAAATGCCTGGAGAGAAAATGTGAGTTTGGAAAGAGGCGAGAAGAAAGGGGATAATAGGGGGGAGAGAGTCGGAGTTTTTGAGGGGTTATGTTTGTGGTTCTGGAGAAGGGGATGTACCCTACATTGACGATATGCCATAGTGGGGGTCCGTCGCTGTCCCGTGAAGCTCTTAAGTTGGTTTTCTGAATGCGACGAATGTCTCACTAAGAAGGTATAAAGGGGGTGTAAGGCTGGGCTTTCTTTTCGACTTTCGTCATATTCTTCTACTTCTTTTCTGTTTCTAGTTGCATGCTTCGCACCTAACCCCCAGTCTTGGGAGAGAAGGTGATGATGATGATGATATGATGATGATGATATATATATATATATATATATATATATATTTTATATATATATATATAATATATATAATAGATATAATATAGATATATATATATATTATATATATATATATATATATATATATATATATATATATATAGTAGTATAGGGTGCACGATCGCCGGGTAACCGACGGGTAGCCTGATTTACGGTTAAATCTGGCTACCTGTCTATGTATACATGTATTTTTAGCTACTTTTTAGTACTCAGCTACCTTCCTGGCTACTTTTCACATCTGGCATTTTTAATGGGGGGCTCAGCCCCCGGGGGGCCCCTTCTTCATATGTGTTCGCCAGGTATTTTATGTGTGTGAATGTGTAGGTGCCAGTGTATGTGTACATATTTTGTTACTTTTACCCCGCTGTCACCCCAGGTTCTCCCCCTACCCCCCTTTTTTCTATTCAGCTATGTTATGATTTCACGTTCTTTCTTGATCCTTTTATTTTAATCTTTTTTCGTCATTTTTATCATTTTTGTATATATTTCTAGCGACTTTCTTCAGCTCAGCTACTTTCATGAACATTATTTAGCGCTTTTCCTGCTAAATCTGGCAACCTATAGGTAAATTTCAGTATTTTATCACTTTTTAACTTTTTCTTTCGACGTTTTATCATTCAAGGTATATATTTTAAAGACTTTCTAATACTCAATTTACTTTCCTGCGTTCATTTTTCTAGCCTTCTGCAATTCTGGCAACCTACTGGTAATTTCAGGATCTTAACACTTTTTAACCTTTTTAGGTATTTTTATTATTCTTGGTATATCTTTTAATGACTTTCTAATACTTAGCTACTTTTCTGAACCTTTATTTAGCGCTTTTCCTGCTAAATCTGGCAACCTTTAGCTAAATTTCAGGATTTTTATCACCTTATGGTCCTTTTTCGGTATTTTTATCATTTTAGGCATGTATTTGTAATGACTTTCTACTACTCAGCTCCTTTTCTGAACCTTTTTCTATCATTTTTCATATAATTCTGGATACCTATTGGTAAATTTTCTAGGATTTCTAACCTTTTTGATATATTTTTGCACTTTTTTAATCACCTTCAACTACTAATATACGTTCCTGGCCCTTTTTAAAAGCTTATTACTGTAATTTATTTAGTTTACCTGTTAACTCTGGCCGACTATTGGTAAATTTTTATAATTTTTTAACTTTTTCGATACATTTTTAATCTTTTAACAACCATTTGCAATCTTTATCTAGCTCAACTATGTCTCTCAATCAATGGATGTGACATTAGCCGTTAGGCTTAAATACAATCCCCCAGCAACGACTTCATATTAGCCTTTAGGCTTAAATACTTCACCTAGCAACGTTAGTCCTAACACCTGTTAGCCTTTCGGTAACCCAGCTACGTTAGCGAATCATTTTCTGCGTTTTTGACGCTTACGACGTCACATTAATGGTATGCGATTTCATCCACGCGTTTGAGTTCAGTAGCCTGCACCCCGCAGCCCATCGCCGGCCGTCTCGAGTCTGTAAACATTCGATTGCTATTTTATTTTATAAGTTGCATTTTACATTTATTCTTTGTGTTTATTTTTTTCAATTTAAATTTTTATTATTTTCATTTATTTTTAATTTTATTTTAAGAAATCATTTTGTTTTAATTTGTTTTATTTATTTTTCTATTTATTTATTTATTTTAATTTTACTTATTTAAATTTATTTTTCAAACTTTAATTTTATAAGTTTCATTTTTACATTTATACTTTGTTTAATTTTTTTTATTTTTATTTATTTATTTTTATCGTTTTTTTTACTATAAAATTTTATTTATTTTGTTTAATTTAAATTTTATACTTTGTGTTAATTTATTTAAATATTTTAAATTTTACTTAATTAAAATTAATTTTCAAAACAATCACAATATACTTTTCCCAACTTTTTTTTTTATTATTTATTTTAATTTACTATTTAAATTTTTTTTCAAACTTTATTTTCTAAAAGTTTCATTTTACGTTTATAGTTTGTTTTAATTTTTTATTTATTTTTAATTTTATTATTTTTTTATTTTTATTTTATTTGCATTTATTCTTTTTTTTTTTTTTTTTTTTTTTTTCAAAAAATTTTTAAAATTTTTTAAATTTTTATTATTTTTTTTTATTTATTTTTGCTTTATTTGTTTAAAACATTTTGTTTTAACTAAAATTTCTTTCATTTTATGTTTATAACGTAAAAATTTGCGTTTTTACATACCCTAAATCAGTAAATCAGTAAAGCAGTAAATCAGTAAATCAGTAAATCAAACCAGCCCTCAAGTCACCCTCCTACCCATCCATGATCTATTGATCTATTGATCTATTGATCTATTGATCTATTGATTCAAGTCATATTTTGTATAACATAACACAAAAACTTTTATTTATTTTGTTTTCTTTTCTTTAAACAAATAAAATTTAAAAAGTAATTAAAAATTTATTCTTTTTATGTTTATAACTTAAAAAAATTTGCATTTTACATACCCTAAAGCAGTAAATCAGTAAATCAGTAAATCAAACTACCCATTCAACCATCCTTGATCTATTGATCTATTGATCTATTGATCTATTGATTCAAGTCATATTTTTATTAAAATTATTATGTTTTACATACCCTAAAAGCAGTAAATCAGTAAATCAGTAAATCAAACTACCATCCAACCACCCTCTTATCCTTACATGATCTATTGATCTATTGATCTAATGATCTATTGATCCAAGTCATATTTTTTGTTAAAATTGTTATGTTTTACATAACCAAAAGCAGTAAATCAGTAAATCAGTAAATCAAACCATCCACTCTAGCCTCACACCCATTCGTGATCTATTGATCTATTGATCTATTGATTCAAGTCATATTTTGTATAACATAACACAAAAACTTTTATTTATTTTGTTTTGTTTCTTTAGACATTTTGTTCTTACTAAAAAAAATTATTCTTTTTATGTTTATAACTTAAAAAATTTGCATTTTTTACATATCCTAAAGCAGTAAATCAGTAAATCAGTAAATCAAACTACCCATTCAGCCCTCCTACCCATCCATGATCTATTGATCTATTGATCTATTGATCTATTGATTCAAGTCATATTTTGTATAACATAACACAAAAACTTTTATTTATTTTGTTTTCTTTCTTTAAACATTTTGTTTTTACTAAAAATTTATTCTTTTTATGTTTATAACTTAAAAAAAAAAATTACATTTTTACATACCCTAAAGCAGTAAAATCAGTAAATCAGTAATCAAACTACCCTCCATAACCACCCTCCCACCATCCAATGATCTATTGATCTATTGATCTATTGATCTATTGATCTATTGATCTATTGATTCATGTCATATTATAAGTATCTTTTTGTGTAAACATAACATAAAAATAAATTCTATGCTTTAGCTGTTGTTGTTGAAATATTGCGTTGTGTCGCATTTTTAAATGTTGCTGTTGTGTTGTTTGTTGTTGTTGGTTGTTCGTTGTTGTTGTTGTTTTGTTCATGTTATTTTTGTTTTTTGTTGTTGTTGTGGTTTTTGTTGTTGTTTGTTTTTTAAAGTTGTTGTTGTGTTGTTAAATATATCAAACGTTCAAGTTTAAAAATGAAAAATATACAACAACTTTTCCTTAAATTCAATCAGTAATTTGAATTTTACAATAACATTATAATATTGGAAAACTAAACAAAAATATATCTCATCCTAGCCTAACAGACATACAGCATTCATTAACAAGGTAACTAAAATTAGAAGTTTCAGCTTACCAGCAGAAGTCATCATAGCAATCTCAATCTTTACTATACACAACCGCACAAAATATTATTATTATTATTATTATTATTATTATTATTATTATTATTATTATTATTATTATTATTATTATTATTATTATTATTATTATTATTATTATTATATTATTATTTATTTAATTATTATTATTATTATTATTATTATTATATTATTATTATTATTTTTATTATTATAAATATTATTTATTATTATTATTTTTATTATTATTATTCCACATAGATCTCACAACACAAAAACGCATGCGATCACTTTGCATGCAGGTCCACAACTAGGACATTGGTTGGTAAATTGCTCTCTACCCGACACCTAAACATTACGTAATCTTGTTACGCTCAAGGGATAGCCAATCAGAGAACTGCATTTGCTATGCCATCACGGACAGCCAATGAAATTCGAGGAATGACTCATTAATCTTAATATCTTTTGACACATGTGAGGGGTAACGAGATTTATTACTTTGTACCCGATATCTTTTGACACATGAGAAAGGGTGACGAGATTTATTACTTTTGTTCCCCTTATGTCCTTACTTAACATCTGTTTTTATCTTAAACAGTAGTTCTATTATTATTATTATTATTATTATTATTATTATTATTATTATTATTATTATTATTATTATTATTATTATTATTATTATTATTATTATATCAACTGTATATGTATATGAACATAGCAAATCTAACACACACACACACACACACACACAACACACACACTCACAATAATTATAGACACTTTACTTAATATTAGCCCGACAATCATCTTACTAACTTACTGATCACATGGACTGCTATTTCTATGATGTCAAGCAGATGTTAACATTTTCTAAACCTCGTTGGAAGACATTTACATTTTTACATGTTAATATAAACATTTCGTTTTGCTGTGTATTTTCTTTTATATATATATATTCTTTATATTTATATTTTGTTAAAAGTTATTTATTTATTTATTTATTTTAGTTTTATTTATTTTTATTTTTATTTATTTAAAATAATCTATATATTTTTTAAAAACTTTTATTTATTTTTGCTTATTCTGATTAAAACATTGTGTTTTAACTAAAATTTCTTTCATTTTTATGTTTATAACTTAAATTTTTTTGCATTTTTACATACCCTAAAGCAGTAAATCAGTAAATCAGTTAATCAAACCACCCACCCCACCTCCTACCCTTCCATGATCTATTTGATCTATTGATCTATTGATTCAAGTCATATTTTGTATAACATAATACAAAAACTTTTATTTATTTATGCTTATTCTGTTTAAAACATTTTTGTTTTAACTAAAATTTCTTTCATTTTATGTTTATAACTTAAATTTTTTTGCATTTTTCACATACCCTTAAAGCAGGTAAATCAGTAAAATCAGTTATCAAACCCACCCATCCCACCCTCCTATTTCTTCCATGAATCTATGATCTATTGATCTATTGATTTCAAGGCATATTTGTATAACATAAACACAAAAACTTTTATTTTTTTTGCTTTTATTCTGTTTAAAACATTTTGTTTTAACTAAAAGCTATTTCATTTTATGTTTATAACTTAAAATTTTTTGCATTTTTACATACCCTAAAGCAGTAAAACAGTAAATCAGTTAATCAAACCATCCACCCCACCCTCCTGCCCTTCCATAATCTATTGATCTATTGATCTATTGATCTATTGATTCAAGTCATATTTTGTATAAACATAACATAAAAATAAGTTTTTCATATACATATATCATACAGTCCAACGAAATATATGCTGATATAACAAAGTTTTCACATGCAATAAAGCTAACATATCATAACATGAACTATGAATATAATGTACAAAAACAAACCTAACATAGCTTACGAACGAGTAAACTGATAACATTAGCAAAGTTCCCTACTTAACAACAGTAAGTAACTAACATTACATACAAAACGTACGATTTACATTTGTCAAGGCATATCTCTAACATATCAATGTTAATTTTTACATTAACATAGGTAATATTTATCAAATATTTATCATAACCTTACCTAACTATCATACTCCCCAACGAATAAATGCTAACATATCAAAGTGTTCACATCAATAAAGCTGAAATAACCAAAATGTTGAAGCTAAGAACATAACAACCTACCACACCTTTACACGAATTAAAACTGATAACATAAACAAAGTTACAACTTAACAACATAAAGTAGCTAACATGCCTACAAAACATAACCTATTAACACTTTTTTCAAGTGATATCTTAAACATTTCAATGTTAATTTAATATTGACATAGTAATATATATCAAAATTTAACAAAATTTAGTCATAACTAACCTAACTATCATACAGACCATTATTATTATTATATTTATATTATTATTATTATTTTATTATTATTTATTATTATATTATATTATTATTATTATTATTATTATTTGCTATTATTATATTAAATTATTATTATTATATTATTATTATTATTATTATTATTTTATTATTATTATTATTATTATTATTATATTATTATTATTATTATTCCTTCGTTCTCATTGGGCATGTTTTGGAATCTATGGAATAATAATAATTAAAATAATAATAATAATAATAATAATAAATAATAATAATAATAATAATAAAATAATAATAATAATAATAATAATAATAATAATAATAATATAATAATAATAATAATAAAAATAACAATAAAATAATAATAATAATATAAATAATAATAATAATCAATAATAATAATTAAGTCTGTATGATAGTTAGGTTAGGTTATGAAAATTTTGTTAAGTTTTTGATAATATTACTAAGTTAATATTAAATTAACATTGAAATGTTAGAGATATACTTGAAAAAAAGTTTGAAAAGGTTATATGTTTTGTAAAGGCATTGTTAGTACTTTACTGTTGTTAAGTAGGGAATTTTGTTAATGTTAGCCGTTTATTCGCGTGTAAGGTATATTGGGCTTGTTATGTTCTTAGCTCAACTAATGTTATGTAGGCTTTATTGATGTGAACACTTTGATATGTTAGCCTTTTATTCGTTGGGATATGATAGTTAGGTAGGTTATGATAAAATATTTGTTAAATATTACATGTTAATGTAAAATTACATTGATATGTTAGAAGATTATGCTTTGACAAAGTGTAATCTTTTATGTTTCGTTGGTAATGTAAGTTACTTACTGTTGTTAATAGGGAACTTTGCTAATGTTATCAGTTTATTCGTTCGAAGCTATGTTAGGTTTGTTTTTGTACGATTATATTCATAGTCAGGTTATGATATTTAAGCTTTATTGATGTGAAAACTTTGGTATACTAGTATTATTCGGTTGGACTGATATGATTATATGTATATGAAGAAACCTTATTTTTATGTTAATGTTTATACAAAATAATGACTTGAATCAATAGATCAATAGATCAATAGATCAATAGATTATGGAAGGGCAGGAGGGTGGGTGGATGGTTTGATTAACTGATTTACTGTTTTTAACCTGCATTTAGGGAGTAAAAATGCAAAAAATTTTAAGTTATAAAAATAAAAGGAAATTTTTAGGTAAAAACAAAATGTTTGTAAACAGAATAAGCAAAAATAAATAAAAAGTTTTTGTTATGTTATACAAAATATGCTTGAATCAATAGCATCAATAGATCAATAGATCAAGAATAATAGATCATGGAAAGAT
>JABUQX010048864.1:0-10000 GCA_015478945.1 Trachelipus rathkii | reverse complement strand
ATATATTATATATATATATATATATATATATATATAAATATATAATATATATATATATATATAATATATAATATATATAATATATATATATATATATAAAGAACGATTTTTTTGTTTGGCCCCCCCCCGAAAAAAAAATTTCTGGATACGCCTCTTCGTCGAAGTATGTGAAAATTCCTGGTCTGAAGCTACTGTATTTCAAATTTGTAATTTCTTCATTATGGAATTAGTTGTGAGCTGATCCGTTCAACCTTCGGCTTTTATTCCAACGCCACATATTAAAAATGCTGTAATTCAGTGTGGAACATACCCATAAATGTCCTAGTAGATGATACAAATGTTTGATTTTTTCTTCGCGCGTCATTGCGAGCTTTATTTTTACCTTTCAAAGATCGGCATAAGTGAGAAAGCGCTTCTTAAAATCATCTTTGTTCCGGGGGGAAAACAATATAATTCATCATGGAGGTTCACAACGCAGACGGAACTTTTTAAAATGTTTGTGGTTATTATCAAATGTGAGATGATCATTATTGGAATTTCTAATAAAGCGTCAAAAGTTAAAAAAGTTTGAACCAAAGTATCATCATCAAACAAATTTCCGGATAAAAATTATAGTTTAGCAAATCAACCCTAAAAGTAAAAGTTCCTCTAAAGTAAATCACCGGAGAACTACATCTTTCTCACAATCCCAAGGAAATCCCACCTGATTGGAATTTCAATTGGCTCCTTGGCTTTTGAATTTTTTAAATCTATCTCTTTCCACAACAAAGGGGAATATCTTAAGGCAGGCCAATACTTTGAAAGTTGAAATCTAAAAAGTAACGGTTCCGATTGACCCCACAAGCAAAAAAAAATGGTGGTTGGAAACCCAGTAGAAAGGTTTATAAACAATGTTGCTAATTGATCACGCTGTTACATTTATCTGTAAAAGAACTCTAAAAACTAGACAGAGCCCAGGGCCAACATATTATAACTATTCATTAGCTCGTATATCCCAAGATAGTTGCAGTGTATGATTACTTATCTTACTTGGTCGTCAAGGACGAGTGGTGAAGAAAGACTGCTCGGTCAAAAAAGTCATTTTCTCAGACTTTACCTAGGTGCGAAACACACCCTAGTTTTTACCCCATTATAAAAGTACACCTGAAAAATTTCCCAAACAGAAAATGACCATTAATAGAGCGAAAAGTGGTATAGTTTAACTGTCATGAAGGTAGGAATGTAATTATAGGAGGACAATTTCACGAAGAAGGGTATACCAAATTGTTCATCACAGCTTTCAGGACACGCTTGATGAGTGGAATACAGAATTAATCTACTCTTATATCCAAACCGCATCTCTAATATTCTTTCTCACTAACATTAGTAATCACGATCGAACGCAAAATCTGACACCAAGCCCTAATTAATGATTTTACAACTTATCTTCTCCATCATTCATTCCACTACATTATTACAATGCAGTCTCCATTATGCCAGTAAGAGTCAGCTACTCTTAATATTAATCATACTCGAATACTTCAACTGTCCTTTTTTTTTTTTTTAAAAAAAAGAATTTTGCCTCTACCTCACAAGTCGATGAAAAATTTTCAAGAATTGTGGAAGTTTGCAGAAGTGCATTAGGTTTACGTCCGACGGCGCGACTCCACCCTGCCGACGAATAAAAGACTCGAGTATCATTTCTATACCAAGCATTAACTGTAAAGATAGATTGCGATTAATGTATAGAAGGAGGGGAAGAGAATAAGTGCCAGATATACAAGTAGTGAATATATCGAAATAAATAAATCGGAAATGGAAAGGGCCAGAAAATCATTACGTTTCTTCATTGAGGTAATTTAAATTTTTTACAATAATGTCACAATCTTGTTTAGAAAGAGGCGTAATAACAAAAAAAATGGAGGTAAGAAGCTTCTTACCTTAAATGAGCATTTAGTGAAATGAAAATTATTCTACATCGGATGACATTATATCTAATAAATAAAGTGATATAAAAATGAAGTACTTACCAAGTAAAGATTTAATAGTAAGATATGAGTTAAAGAAAAATGAAAAATGTATGAGAAAAAAAATCTCTTGATAAGTAAAAAAGTCTGCATACAATTTATGTAGAGAGAGATAGATTTTTATTTAAGATAGGAATTAATTTTGATGAATCTATAAAAATAATTAGATATCAGAGGTGGGCACCGCCGCGTCAAGAGTGCCGCGTAGCGCACGCCGCACCTCGCAGAAAACGACCGCTAGCGCTCCCCGCACGTAGCAGACCAGTCAAAACCGCCGGAGCAAGGCCCAGCAACGCCGCACGGCCGCGCAAATAAGGGCGACTGCACAAAAGAGTGGTAAGATGAATACAAAGCTAGATACCCAGTCAAAAAAGTGAGAGAAAGTAGATGAAAAAGGGAGAAGAGTTGGACAAAAGCGCAAATGGCCACCGGCCTCCTGCAATGTGCGCGCTGTCAAAGGACAAGAATCCATATGACCTGTCCAAAAAACAGTAGGGCGCAAAAGGAAAAGCAGGTAAGGCAGACCCTGTGCCCTCAAAAAGCCCCACCAAGACGAAAAGTGCCGCGTAGAGCCGCAAACGAGGGAGAGGAGTGATAGGAGTAACAAGTGTCAACAAAGTCTGCCAGTGCGGAAAGGGAAAGAGCCTGGGTGAAGGAGGGCTGGTGAGTCACTGCCAGCAGCCAGTGGCGAATGAAGGCCGCACCAAATCAGGCTTGCCGCCCGAGAAAGAGGGGGACCACCGTCCACCGAGAAGAAGTCGAGGCGGTCCAAACGTGAGAAAGTCGTAGTGAAAGCCTCGACTCCGTGGAGACGCGGTGCAGGCGACGGATGCAGGGGCGGACATATAGAAGAAAATAGAGAGATAAAAAGAATAGAAATAATAAGAGAAAGAAAAAATATAGCGAATGGGAAACAACATAGAGAAAAAGATGAAAGAACTAAATAGAGAATAGAAAGAAGAATGGAAGAAAAGATAGAGAGAAATATAGAGAAGAATAAAGAGATAAACAGCGTAACCCAAAGAGAAAAAAAGAATAGAAGAGAGAAGTAAAGATGAGAAGAGAGAGAAAGAGAGAAGAAAAAGATAAAAGAAGAAGAGAGAGTAGAGAAAGAAAACATATAATAAGAAAACTGTCTCGAACTCCACTAAAACGGATAGCAAATAATGAGCCTCCAGAAATGAATTAGGTATGATCTCTATATGACTATATTGAAGTAAGGGCATAATAGATAGAACAGACGATTCGAAAAAACATATATTTTCTAAAGAAAATGAGATTTAGACAGGAGAGAAGAGGATAAGGAACGTAGTGGGAATCCAACAAGATATAGTAGACTGAAACTTGGCCGAGTATATGGATTTAGAAATAGTGAGAAAAGAAGTGTGTCAAAGATCAAGTCAAGTATGAGGGCCAAGTCACACATGCAAGGCAATAGAAAAGCTAAAACTGAGAAGGAGATGGAGTAAGAGACCGAAGGAGTATGATCAATTGCGTAGTGGTTAAAGGTAATTTAGGCTGATAGAACTAAAAGTATAATGGAGACAAAGAATAGCTAAAAGAGAAACTGAAATAAATTTAATATAAAAAAAAATATAAATTGAGATTTCTGTCCGATGATGAATTACCAATGTGTATATCTGTAAAAAATAGTTGCGCTTAGAGATCAGACATATTCAAACAGAGGGACAAGTGAGTATATAAAAGGGGCTAGGAACAATAGAAGTCTGTATAAACTCTTAGTTGTGGAGTACCCGGCACGGTGCCAATGGTACTCCTCGAAGTCACAGATTATATTACCGCTTGACGACTCCGCACCACCGTGCGAGACCGCACCCAGGGTGGGTGGTACCGCGCGGTAGACCTGGAACGAGCGGACGACGGACAAAGGACGATAGATAATATAATAATGAGCCCCCCCCCCCCCACCCCCCCTGTGGTATAGTATATATATATATAGAGAATATATATATATATGAATAAGATAGATATATATTAAGATAATATATATATATTTAATATATATAATATATTAATAAAAATAGTTAAAGATAAGATTAATATGATATTAATAGTAGAATAGATATAGATATAATATATATATAATATCAGAGATCAATGGCGTTGCCACCGACCAGATACGTGCGCCTTAAGATGGGAGAGAAGAGAGCGACATAGACAATATATCAATTCATGATAAGTTGACTGACCAATAAGAAAGCGCATAAGGACTGCAACAATTTATAAGAAGTAAGGTTACCGGGAATGCGGCCGGTTGCGCTGAAGATCAAGTGGGCGGCGTCCGCCAGAAGAGCCACGTATGTTCAGGTGAGCGCCATATGGCACGAGACGGCGTGCCATGAACAGGCGTAGGAAGCGTGATGTGAGAAAATAAAAAGTGGACAAGGACAGATGAAGGACAGAAGCAGTTTTGTGGTTAAACACCTAAGGGAAAAGTGTGAAGATAAGAAACACTAAAAGTTACTAGAAGGCAGTGGGACTCAACTGTGATAAATCAATTGCAAAAAGGGAATACGCTATAGGCGAGTAAGAAATAATGCTAACAATCACCGCAACCATAGAAATATAAAAAACATAAGTAACCGTTATAGTAAGAAATACGGAGATAATATAAAAAAAAATAATGCAAAATAGGTAATAAGCCTCTAATATGATAAGATAGTATATAATATTAAGTACCAACCTAAGAATAAATCTAATGACCCTACATTCAAATGCCAAAAGACCTATACGTAATAACGTCATAATACTTAACCAACGATATACCCTCAACTCTATAAACTAAGTCAAATAGTAAGCATCTAACATACTGAATACAACTTGGCAAACCTGCATGGCTACTTGAAAAACTCTTGACAACTTCGGTTGCAGCGCTCGTGGCTGGACCTCCTGGGGGGAAAACATGGACCACAAGGACATGGAGGAGGAAGAGGACGTGAGATATTATTTACAGTGTTTTAATTAGGAAAAATAACGCCGTGAGTCTCAAATGTGCTTATTCGTCATTAGGCACCTAAACACACGCGCCAGGAGGCCTTGTTAATTATTGCCAGACGATATAGAGAGGTATGAAAACTTTATCAGAAATAAAGAATTATTAAAGTAACATGAGCACCGTAGCCTAGGTGACGAAAGTTCGCAAAGAATAGAAAGTGCGCAAAAAGTGTAGGACAATATGAGCGATAGGGAGACCTATATTGATGTGTAATCAAAAAAATAGTATAGGCGCAAAGGTGCTAGGGAGCGTTATAGGACAGCACATAGATCCAAAAGATATGATAGAAGCTGAAGAGATAGGCGATAAGGTACGCATATAAGGCGCAAAAGAGAAGAGGTAGACTGCATGCATCAGTAATGAAAAAATGATATAGATATTATAATAGGCCCGCCCCAGCTAGATCATAGAATATGTATATTAATATAGAGTATATTATAAATATTAAGATGAATATTTATAAAATATATATAATGAATAGATAATAGATAAATATAATTGATAATAGAATAATATATAAAATAGATAGAGATGTAATATGAGAGATAATGAGAGATAGAGAGTATGAGCTGTGGCCTAAAATAATAAAGCGTGGGTAATCCTCTCGTGCCGTACTATGTCACTATACCGTGGGGGTGATGTGGAGTAGAAAGAATAATACGAGTTGATGAGGTATGATAGCAACAGAGACCCTATATAGAGGAATATATGAAATAGTATAATATAGATAATAATAATATATAGATATAAGATATAGATAGATAGAGATATAGATAGATAAAAGATGAAATAGATAATTTAAATAAGTTAAGTTATATAGAATAGAATATGTAATATAGATAATAAGAGTAACTATAAATAAATAGAGATAGAATAATATAAGAGATGATAGAGATATAGTAATAGAGATGATATGAAATAGATAGATATATATATTATAATGATATAAGATAGAAATAACATATTGTAAAGTAATATAGTAATATAAGATAATATATTATAGAGAGCAGAATAATATAAATAAAATAAAGATAGATATAATATGAAATATAGATGAAAGAAATATAAATAGAAGATAATAATAATAATATAGATATATATAAGAGAGATAAGCAGATCATCATCCATCCATCTACGCCTACCAGACTGGTGAGGGTAGTAGGGCGTAAGGCTAATGGCACGTAGCGATAAACAGAAATTGTAGATGATTAAAGAATATGGTACACGGAAATATGAGGCGATAAAAGAAAGTCTAAAGCTCAGTAATGAATCATACCCCCGGTGGTACCTTGAGGAAACAGTGATCGGCCACATATAAATAAAAGCCACCCTTAAAGCTATGTAGGCACTAGACGTATATATATAGCCCTACTAGATACTTCACGCACGTCGCATGCCTCAAAACGCTGTAGTAATGGCAGCACTAAATTCTCGCATTATCGTAACCTGATCAACACAAAATCAACATCCGTTATGTTTCTTATATAAAAAACACAACGTCCAAGTTCATTCACTGAATCATTAGTGCACCACGGATGCATGGGTGGACTCGTCAACTTATATATGAAGATTCTGCGACACTTCTGTTGAATGTACAACCCCTAACCAAACACAGACGCGAATGGCATTTGATATCCGTGCACAAGACCGTCCTCGAACGCGCTGACACAGGGTTCATGTCCTCATGGTCACATCAAACTCATTAAGGAACGCAACATAGTCACATCCGGCTCGTAGACCGGAGACCAACTGCTACTACTATGCGCTTTTCCATCCTGTGCCACAGGTTCAAGATCGCAGATCTCAGCGTTAGCAGCAGTGAGACAATCGGCGGGTGATTGTGCGTACTCCAAGTCTCCATGAGTCGACACCATACCATCAACACATGCAGTCCTAAGCCCGGCTCCACCAAGCGACATAACATGAGCGCCCACACCTAACACCGCCCTAAAATGCCCTAATATATATCACAGATTGGGGACACACACCAGGGTAAGCGAACCGCGACCCAGAGTATTACGTGAGGCGTCTTCTTATATATATCATCAAAACTATAGTCGCGAGCGAAGAGATGAAATTAAGGTTAACTACATGAGAACAACTAAAATAACCCGACATAGAATAAAGATATAAAATATTAAGTAAATATAATTATAATATTATATATAAAATATATATAATATAAAGAATATAATATAATATATAATAAAATATTAATAAATATTAAATGAAAATATGAGTATAATGATATATATATATAATTAATAGATATATGAATATAGATAGATGAAGAATTAGATAATGAATAATAGATAATATATAAACAATAGTAATGTATGATATAAAGATAGTAGTAGATGAGAAATATAGATGGCTTAGAGCACTGCCGTCTCATAGTATATAGGCCGCTTAAGTACCGCTTAAGTGCACCTCGTCTCGAGCTAAGGAGCAGGTCCGACTCCCGATGACGACTTGGATGGGGCAACCACCACTTTATACAACTAGCTAGTATTTATTTATATTTATATTATATTTACTAATTTATTATCATAGTATTTATGATTTGTTGCGGACGACGGTATCTCGGCATAATGCCTTCTTTAAATAGTAGCTAGAAGACCCACAGGGTATCTGCAATCAAAAAAATAAGATTGCACTTCCTCGCGGTCCGCTAACTCAAAAAATAAACAACATCAAATGAAGCGTCACATATTGACCTTCGCAAAATGATTAGATAAAAGAAATAAGCACAAAGCCTATGACAGAAAACAAAGTACACATCGCGGATAATTACCTATGACAAAGATGTAAAAAAAGCCAAAACGATATCTCAACGCCCTGAGCATGATGTGACGCCTACGAATAAATATAATAACTCTTACGCAAGAAGTGAGGTTCGAAAGTGATGAAGGAATGAACCCGCACAGAACGAATTGAAGGCATGTAATTTGACAGTACACCAACACAAATGAGTTGACCAAGAGAACACAAACAAAGTTGCTATAAACTGAGCGTAAAAACCCGCATGAATAAAATTTAACGAGTATGAGAAATATCGGTGCTAAGGCGAACATTACAAATCCAATCATTGCGATTGTTAAAGTTAGGATGGATATGGAGAACCTAATTTTTTAAGGCTTAAGAGTGTAGGATTGTATAGCAATGTATAGGAATATAAATGTGACGTATACCAACCTAAACCCAGCCCTTTGAAAAATAAAGCTCATTATTTAGCTCCTTTATTATGACTTAACTTTTAGCTCCTTAAAAAAAATAATTTAGCGAACTTTATAGAACACATCGCAAGACTATTGCTAATTATTAGGAATAAACACAAATAAAATAGATAACCTAAATTATTATGTAAGTGTACTATAATGAATTTTAATGATACAAGTGAACTATTAAATAGAGTGCACATAAAGTATAGATAACATAAAATGGGAGGGAAGTAGAGGAATTTTAGGGATTGTATTGTTGTTTAGTTGTTAGGTTTCGATGTTGGTTTGAGGCTGAGTATATATAATAGCTTCTTATTTGTTGAAGTAGTATGGTATTACTGTATGACTTAAAGCGTGTGTATGTGTGTTAGCACCGAGCAACTGGACTGAAGCGATAATAAGCTAAGGCAATTACTATAACACACACAGCACACACACAGACAGAGCAACATATCAAACAACATCACTAAAGATTCGATTATAGAATATAGAAGAAAAATACCGTCACTATGAACCGTACTCAACCTACCAGAGTTACGATAAGACTATAATACCCAATGATATGAAAGTTAAATAAGTATATATAATAATATAAGTATTAATATAAAGTATAAATAGAATAATAGTTAGATATATAATAATATATATAATATAGTATAATATATATATATATAATAATAGTTAAATATATATATAGATAATATAATAAATATAATAATAATATAAATATATATATACCTAGATATTATAATAGACGTTTACTCAGTAAGCTTAATGATCGAAGCCGACACCGGTCTACAGAGTCAGGCCAAATTCACTAAAGGTCGACATAAAAACCCTTAAAGAGGGTACTATTAGTGTCAAAATATTACATAATGATAAGCAGATAATAATTATATAGAGACTCATTTAATAAACTATAAGAATCACTGTAATACTTAACTAACTAGCACCCTACCTACCTAAGAATCACCCCTACAGCATAATACTCAGAATAGTAGAACTGAGCATAATAAATAAAACTAATCCCACCTAGCTCCAATGCTGGATGTAAAAATAACAAAATACCTCAATACATCATAAATAACCATCATAAATAATATAAATATCTCTACCAAAGACGCAATAAATAAATCAATAATAAAATAATAAAAAATGACAAAAAAATAAAAAAATAAAGAAAAAACTAAAATATCAATATCTAAATACTGAAGCCATCATATCAGAACTAGGCACCACTCAAACGAGTATACGTAAAAGCGAAGCCTACTAACTACATCCGATGCATATCCAACTAACTACCTCACCCAAAACTATATTATATATTATCACGACTCTACTATGTATATATATATATATTAAATAAAAATTATAAATAAATATAATAAAAATATAATATTAATATATATAAAATAAATATAAATAATATACAAATAATAAAAAATATATATAATATATAATAAATATAATAAATAAATATAAATAAAAGATTAATATAAATAATATAATAGATATAATATATAATAAAAAAAATAAAAAATAATATAAATATAACTATATATAATATAATAAAAAAATAATATAATAAATATAATAAATAGATAATATATAAATATAAATAATAATAATACTATATAATAAGATATAAAAATAATATAAAAAAATAAAATAATATATATAAATATAATATAAAATATAATATAATAAAAAATAACATATAATAACTATATATATAAATATAATAATAATTAAAATAT